>CM044054.1:11327500-11332500 GCA_024086825.1 Abrus pulchellus subsp. cantoniensis
GGGCAATTTATTTGTGAAAATGTTTGTATAGTGCAAACGAAAAATGCACCGCACTTAAAATCGGGTCAAGTTCTAACTATTCAAATTGATTTTGTAGGAATAAGATCGGCTAACCCTTATTTGGCAACTCTAGGAGCAACTGTTCATGGACATTATGGAGAAATACTTTATGAAGGAGATATATTAGTTACATTTATATATGAAAAATCGAGATATGGTGATATAACACAAGGTCTTCCAAAAGTAGAACAGGTATTAGAAGTGCGTTCAATTGATTCAATATCGATGAAGCTAGAAAATAGAGTTGACACTTGGAACAGATATATAACAAGAATTCTCGGCATTCCTTGGGGATTCTTGATTGGTGCCGAGTTAACTATAGTGCAAAGTAGTATTTCTTTGGTTAATAAAATTCAAAAGGTTTATCGATCTCATGGACTTCACATCTATAATAGACATATAGAAATTATTGTGCGTCAAATAATATCAAAAGTCTTGGTTTCAGAAAATGGAATGTCTAATGTTTTTTCACCCGGCGAACTAATTGGATTGTTGCAAGCCGAACAAGCGGGCTGTGCCTTGGAAGAAGCAGCTTGCTACCGAGCTCTATTATTGGGAATGACAAAAACATCTCTGAATAGTCAAAGTTTTATATCTGAAGTAAGTTTTCAAGAAACTGCTAGAGTTTTAGCAAAAGCCACTCTCGGGGGTTGTATAGATTGGTTGAAAGGTATGAAAGAGAATGTTGTTTTAGGGGGAATGATACCTGTTGGTACCGGATTAAAAAGAATAATGCACCATTCAAAGCCAAGGCAACATAACAAGATTACCTGAGAGATATTTTGTTCCACCGCAGAGAATTCTTTTTTTCATTTCAAAGAATTTATGCGATACATAAGAACAATATAAGATTTAATGATTCCTAAGAGCGGATTCATCCCCCTACCCTAAATGCGATCATTTTTGGGGTAGTAAAAGAAAGATAATAATAAAAAATAATAATAAATAGAAAAAAATGGTCTAATCATATATCAGTGGCCAATCTTCGGTAGAAGAGAAGGTTCCATTGGAACAATTTTTTATTTCTATTTCATGATACCTGGTCTTTTTTTTTCTATTTTTTTTTGAAAAAAAAGTGTAGGGATAAATATAAATGACAAAAAGATATTGGAACATAATTTTGGAAGAGATGATGGAAGCAGGAGTTTATTTTGGCCACGGTACTAGAAAATGGAATCCTAAAATGGAACCTTATATATCTGCAAAGCGTAAGGGTATTCATATTACAAATCTTACTAGAACTTTTGAATAACATTCAAGAAGACCTCATGAAAATGGAACATTTTCGTGTAGAAGATGTAAAACATATATTAGACATTTTAGAAATAGAAAAGCATTTCACATAAATTTGAAATCCATTGCCATTGGTTTTTTTTTTTGTCATATTTTTATTATTTATAAAAATAAGGTGAAAATGTGTAATTTGAATCCTTAGAATAAATCCATATACTCGGAATAGGCCAAAAGATGTATCTAGGGATTAGTCGTTTCAAAATGAATTCTCCCTAGATACACAATATACATGGCATGATATTTTATTTCACAATTGAATCCATTTAATTAAAAAGTTTAAAAAAGACCTAAAATTAGAGATTTCTCAATAGGTAATGTTGCTCCAATACCCAACCAAAGGGCTACTATGGTACCAATTAAAAAGATGGTTGTTGCTAATGGACGGCGAAATGGATTTTGGAATTTATTAACATTTTTCAAAAAAAAAAATCTTAGATCCAAATTTTCAAGAATTGTTCAGAAATTTATAGTTAACGGTTGCGATTTGTCCTAAGATTTTTTTTTAATTAATATCAAAATAAACGAATCTTCGTAGTTTTAATGTAATTCATTATTTATCCTCACTCTATACTTTTGTATAATTGTAAAAAAAAAATAGAAATTCACATTTTTATTTTTACATATTTCTTTTTTATTATTTTATTAAAATTACATTCATTATTTATTATAGTAATAGTAATAAATATGTGAAAAAAATTCAATATTCAATTTCAATGATTGAATTTTCTAATTTACCCTAGTCATTTTGAAAATTTCAATTGGATCAAATCTTTTGAAAGTCTTTCATTTGTCTATAATGATAGACAATATCATCTATATTCTCTATCAAATTCAAACCTGAACTCTCTTTACAATTTATTTTTTCTATCTCATTGGCTTTTCTTACTATTTCATCAGAAGACAATTTATTTGTAGCATATTTTTTTACCTATTTATTTCCCTTTTTTTGAGGGGGAAGTCTGTCTATTTTTACATCTAGGATTTACATATACAACATATATCACTGTCAAGGTCAAGAGTGAATTTTATATTATTTAGATTAGGTATTTCGATTCAAAAATAAAAACAAATAATAAAAAAAGGGATAAGAGATTCAAAATTTGAAAAAAAAAAAACAAGGATTGGATTGCGCTACACATATAAAAGAGTATACAATAATGATGTATTTGACAAATCAAATACTATCGTTTAATAAAGAACTTTTTGGATTAATTGATAATATTTGTTGATTATTTGTGAAAGATTCTTGTGAAGTGAAATATTTTATTAACTCCTAAGTCATGTCGAGTAGACCTTGTTGTTTCAAGAATTCTTAATTCATGAGTTGTAGGGAGGGATTTATGTCACCACAAACAGAGACTAAAGCAAGTGTTGGGTTCAAAGCTGGTTACTTCCAATTACGTAAATCAATAGTTCAAACCGCACTCAAAGGTAGGGCATTTCCCATTTTTATAGGTACTTCTATACTAGAAACAATGGTATCTCCAATTATAGCCCCTCTGGGGTGTAAAATATATTTTTTCTCACCATCCCCATAGTGTATGAGACAAATGTATGCATTTCGATTAGGGTCGTATTCTATGGTTACGATTCTACCATATATGTCTTTTTCATTCTGTCAAAAATCTATTTTACGGTATAGATGCTTATGACCTCCCCCTCTATGCCCTGCAGTAATGATTCCTCTGGCATTACGGCCTTTGCCACAATGATGTTGTCCATAGATCAAATGATTTCGTGGATTAGATTTTACTTGACTGTCTACGACTTCATTGCGTGTGCTCGGGGTAGAAGTTTTGTATAAATGTATCGCCATCCTATTAAGTATATATGAATTCTAGTGATTATAGTTGTCAATGTTAATATTGGCATGTTTGGGACGATGAAAGAAAAAAATAAGTGATTAGTCCTTCTACTATAATATCTACTATAGTATAGAGTATAAAGTATAGGCATTATTTTTTTCTTCTAAAAAAAAAATTAAAAAATATTCATGGTAACCATTCGTGCAAATGAAATTAGTAAAATTATCCGTGAACGTATTGGGCAATATAATACCGAAGTAAAAATTGTAAATACTGGTATCGTACTTCAAGTAGGCAACGGTATTACTCGTATTTATGGTCTTGATGAAGTAATGGCGGGTGAATTAGTGGAATTTAAAGAGGGTACTATAGGCATTGCTTTGAATTTGGAATAAAAAAATGTTGGTGTTGTATTAATGGGTGATGGTTTGATGATACAAGAGGGAAGTTTGGTAAAAGCAACAGGAAGAATTGCTCAGATACCAGTAAGTGAGGCTTATTTGGGTCGTGTTATAAATGCCTTGGCTAAACCTATTGACGATCGAGGAGAAATTTCAGCTTTGGAATCTCGATTAATCAAATCTCCCTCTCCCGGTATTATTTTGAGACGTTCTGTATATGAGCCTCTTCAAACAGGACTTATTGCTATTGATTCGATGATCCCCATAGGTCGTGGCCAATTAGAATTAATTATTGGAGATAGACAAACGGGTAAAACAGTAGTAGCTACAGATACAATTCTCAATCAACAGGGACAAAATGTAATATGTGTTTATGTAGCTATTGGTCAAAAAGCATCTTTTATGGCTCAAGTGGTGACTACTTTATAAGAAAGAGGAGCAATGGAATACACTATTATAGTAGCTGAAACAGCATATTCTCCAGCTACATTACAATACCTCGCCCCTTATATAGGAGCAACTCTTGCAGAATATTTTATGTACCGCGAACGTCACACTTTAATCATTTATGGTGATCCCTCCAAACAAGCACAGGCTTATCGCCAAATGTCTCTTCTATTACGAAGACCCCCAGGTCGCGAAGCCTATCCAGGGGATGTTTATTATTTGCATTCGCGTCCTTTGGAAAGAGCCGCTAAATCAAGTTCTCAACTAGGCGAAGGAAGTATGACTGCTTTACCAATAATTGAAACACAATTGGGAGATGTTTCAGCTTATATTCCTACTAATGTAATTTCTATTACAGATGGCCAAATATTCTTATCCGCTGATTTATTCAATGCTAGAATCAGACCGGCAATTAATGTCGGTATTTTCGTTTCCAGAGTTGGATCATCGGCTCAAATTAAAGCCATGAAACAAGTAGCTGGTAAATTAAAACTGGAATTGGCACAATTCGCAGAATTAGAAGCTTTCGCACAATTCACGTCTGATCTTGATAAAGCTACTCAAAATCAATTGGCAAGAGGTCAACGATTGCGCGAAGTTCTTAAACAATCCTAATCAGCCCCTCTCACTGTAGAAGAACAGATAATAACTATTTATACCGAAACGAATGGTTATCTTGATTCATTAGAAATTGGACAGGTAAGGAAATTTCTTATTGAGTTACGTGCTTACTTAAAAATGAATAAACCCCAATTCAAAGAAATAATATCTTCTACCAAGACATTCACTGGGGAAGCGGAAGCCCTTTTGAAGGAAGTTATTCTTATACATGGAAAATAAGACTCAATATTTTGACTGCAATTTTAACTCCTCATACTATCTATTAAATATAAGTAATATAGTATATATATAGAATTAATAAATTCTATTCTATTTCTTCAGTAGAAGAGGTCATTTACCCCCAAGGATGGTTGATTAGTCATCTTGTCTTGAA
>CM044054.1:11337500-11402500 GCA_024086825.1 Abrus pulchellus subsp. cantoniensis
TATTTATAAATATTAAGACTATTTAAAAAAGTAAAAGCAAAGGAGCAATATGTACTCTGTTGATATTGCTCCTTTACTTTCAAAAACTCGTATACTTTCAGATTCAAATTTTATCCATTTATAGATGGAGCTTCGATTGCAGCTAGATCTAGAGGGAAGTTATGAGCATTACGTTCATGCATTACTTCCATACCAAGGTTAGCCCGATTAATTATATCAATCCAGGTATTAATCACACGACCTTGATTGTCAACTACGGATTGGTTGAAATTGAAACCATTTAAATTGAAAGCCATAGTGCTAATACCTAAAGCGGTAAACCAAATACCTACTATAGGCCAAGCAGCTAAGAAGAAATGTAAAGAACGAGAATTATTGAAACTTGCATATTGGAAGATCAATCGGCCAAAATAACTATGAGCAGGTACAATATTATAGGTTTCTTCCACTTGACCGAATCTGTAACCTTCATTAGCAAATTCATTTTCTGTGGTTTCCCTGATCAAACCAGAAGTTACCAAGGAACCATGCATAGCACTGAATAGGGAGCCTCAATTTTTGGAAACTTAAAAAGTCTTTCTGTTAACCCCCAATCAATGAACCTACAAAATCCTTCAAATTGTATCTGATTCAACCTGGATAGTGCAGACAGTCCCTCATTTCCAACCTCAAGCATTTTCAATTTCTCCCTGAATTTTATAGAAAAATATCCCACGATTTGCTGTCATTCTTTATCAAATCACATGAATAGATTTAGCAAAAATGAAATTTCTGTTCTTTTTCTTTTTACTGAATTACATGAAATTTTACCTAACCCTGTGTATGAAATACCTATTATGAAAAGAAGAATAAATAAAATATGATTTTATACTCAACTATGAATTTGCAACAAAACAACAGATAGAATCGAAATTTGAATATAAATATAAAAATGGAAACGAATTGAATAATTTCACTTTCATTTTCGGGTATCAAATTAAATTGGAATATGTAATATTAGAATAATGGTATACGGGACCAGACTGGAATAGGTTTATGTACATTCTCATTATGAGAAGGGCACTATACTATTACAGTAAATTCTACACAATTTTATAAACTATATATATATATATATATATATATATATATATAAGCAGGGGCGGATAGCGAGAATCAAACCTGCGTCTTCTCCTTGGCAAAGAGAAATTTTACCATTCGACTATATTTGCATTTTTCTTTTTATTGCACTTGATATGTCCTATATCGATTCTATTTGTACAGAGCTGGGTCTGATACTCTATTAGAGGTAGGGGTAATTCTAAATAAACTCGAAATATATGTATATATTTTATATTTTTTATATTAATCTATTAATACGTCTATAAATTAGTAGTATTTAAAATGGAAATATTAATCTTATAGAATATATTTCTAAGATATTTATAATACATTCTAATATATTAATCGAATATGAATAGAATATTCAAATCTTTTTATTTTCTTTTTTTTCTTATTTTAATTTAATATATTAATAGTTTTTTTTTTAGTTTTACAATATACCACCATATAAGTATAAGATATAATATTTTTCCAACAGAAGAAGTTTGACCCCTCCCTATAATGTAATGTTTTAGTTTTCTTTATTTTTAGGGGCTTCTATATTCCATTTTTTTAATGTGCCTCACAATCTGAAATAATTCTGGGGGAAGGGTCATTTCGTTTTTCAATTTAGAATAAATAGCTTCAAGAAATGAGAGAATTAAGAATACCCACTTGAAATACTAATCCAATCCATAATGATGTACCAGAGAATACAACATTTTTGTTAGTCGCCCAACCATCAGGAGAAGCAAATACAACAGGTACACTAATCAATAAAATGAATGAAGTAGCAATTAATGCAAAAACAGCTAATTGGAAAGCAATAGTCATGTTTCTAATCCTCCAATTTACCAACAAAAGAACTATACCATTTGATCCCCCATCCCTTGATCCCTTTATCTACAAAAAAAAAATTGTAAAAAAAAAAAACACGGAGGGTTTTATCACAAATCAATTGATTTTTTATAATTTATTTAAGATATGTATAATGATATTCTAAATAAAAAAAATACTTTGAATGTAGTGTTCCATTTTTTATTCTAAATATATTACATTTTAGAAAATTTTAGAAAGGAATAGAAAAATAAACGAATAGAAAATTTTAAATGAAAACTAAAATATTGTACTGCGATTCGAAACAAAATATAGTTCCAAATCATTATATTACTTAATGATTACTGTACTACATTAATTGGAACGAAATCTTTCAGAAGTTTATTTCAAATTATTAACTTTTAATATTTTTCTTTCCTTTTTTCTTCTTCGCTTCGACTTCGAAAATAGAAGAGTTAAGTGAATTAAAAACCCGAAGGAGAGGTTCATGGCTAAGGGTAAAGATATCCGAGTAACTGTTATTTTGGAATGTACCAGTTGTGATCAAAAGAGTGTTAATAAGGAATCAACGGGTACTTCCAGATATATTACTCAAAAGAATCGATGTATATAATTCTAGAATAAAAAAATATTATAGAAATCAAGGATGAAGATATTGTTTTATTGATAAAAATATATTCTCGAAATAGATAGAAATTTATGTATATATATATATATATATATTATGAATATGAATATTAACTATTCATCCTTATCTTCTAATTGTTATGTTCTTTTTGGTATGTACTTAAATATCAAATAAATAAAAAATATGGGATATTCCATATTTTTTCTATGTTTGTATTAATTTAATTATGTTATGAATAGCTAATAATTTATAATTAAGATCTCAGCAGTTTATTAAATTCCTATGCGCAATTTCTTTTATGTGAGCCCGCTTAGCTCAGAGGTTAGAGCATCGCATTTGTAATGCGATGGTTATCAGTTCGATTCCAATAGCCAGCTTTTCTCGATTTGCGTTTGAAATTGATAATGTCTTCTTTAGAAAAAGAAAAGATTTGGGAAGTTCGCTCTCTCTAAAACAAATTTAGAAAAGAACCTATTCATAATTAGATCTTGATGAATAATAATTTGCAACTTGAAGGGCTATTCCTAAAGGACCAAACAAATTCTTAATTGCAATTATGGAATCTATTTGAATTTTTTGAATTCCTTCTTTTATCCCATTGTAATATTTTCTATCGTTGAATGGTCCTATTTGAAAACAATCACTTAGATAAAATCACGGAACTGTTCATATGTTGTTGAATAGAAATGAGAAATGTCGATCTTTGATAATTTTGTCGAAAATAAAAGGAAATATATAGGGAAATTATTTGTGTCCAATAGGATTTGAACTGAGCAAGAGCCACTAAAACTTTATTTAGATGAATAACTTATCTTTTATTTATATATATATATATATATATATATATATACAATTTATGCTTTATTCCTTTCTATATATAAATCTTTAATAATCATGAATTTCTTATTATTTTATTATTTATTTTATATTCAAATTAATATAATATTATTAATTATATTTAAATTAAAAGAAAAGATTTTAAAAGATAATAATTAAAAAATTGGTTAGTTATTAATCAATTTTTTTCTACTTGTCCTAGAGTAAAAAGAATTCCATCTGTTCTTGAATAACTTTCTTCAAAAGGGCTTCCGCTTCCCCAGTGAATGTCTTGTTAGAAGATATTATTTCTTTGAATTAGGGTTTATTCATTTTTAAGTAAGCACGTAACTCAACAAGAAATTTCCTTACCTGTCCAATTTCTAATGAATAAATCCAAAAGATCTTTTTCCTAGTTTTCCTAAAAAGACTTTTTGTTTGACCTATTTCAATTTTCCTCCAATGAATATTTTTTTTTGTATTGTTATATTTTGTTTTGTTCATTCCATTTTTTGTTCATTCAATTATAACTATAACATATTAAATATCATTCTATATATATTATTAGATTATTTATTACTATTATTAGATATTAGATTCGATTATATATATATAATTTAGATATATATATCTAAGTCGATTAAGATATATTAGTATATTAGATATTTTATATTAGAAAAGTATAATATTTACGTGTGATAAAAATGTAATTCTTTTTTGAATTATCTTTTGGTTAATCGTTAAATTGAATGTAAATGAATGAAACCGGAATCTGTTCTAGTTCTATATAGCATATTTTTATTACACATAAATATTATACTTTTCTAATATACTAATATATCTTAATTGAATTAGATATATATCTAAATTATATATATATATAATCGAATCTAATATCTAATAATAGTAATAAATAATTTAATAATATATAGAATAATATTTAATATGTTATTGTTATAATTGAATGAACAAAAAATGGAATGAACAAAACAAAATATAACAATACAAAAAAAACATTCATTGGAGGAAAATCGAAATAGATCAATCAAGTGGGCTATTTTTTTGCAAAATTGTGCTCAATTTCATATGTGGAAATTCCATCAAGATCTTTTCGTTAGTTGGGGGAAGAATTCGCACGAATCAAATTTTTTGAGGAACATGTCGAGAGAGAATTAGATTTGGTTAGACAATGTGTGGTTGGTAAACAAGGACCAGTTTTTTAGTAAGGTACGGAATGTATCATCAAGTATTCAATATGATTCCACGAGATCTAGTTTGATTCAAGTAATGGATTCTAACCAATTGAAAGGATCTTCTGATCAATCCAGAGATCATTTCGATTCCATTAGTAATGAGGATTCGGAATATCACACATTGATCAATCAAAGAGAGATTCAACAACTAAAAGAGAGATCGATTCTTTGGGATCCTTCCTTTCTTCAAACGGAACGAACAGAGATAGAATCAGACCGATTCCCGAAATGCCTTTCTGGATATTCCTCAATGTGCAGACTATTCATGGAACATGAGAAGCAGATGATTACCAATAATTTGTATTTTTTAAATGAATCATTTTCGTTTGCTGAATCAAATACATGAATATGAATGAAAGAAATAATGTTTTACAAAAAACTTCTTTTTCTTCTTCTAGAAATTATTACAGGTCTTAATTTATTCAACAATTGGATCGTTGGGGTTACGGTATTATTAGTCTAGGTTTTATCCTTTTAACAATAGGTATTATTTCAGGAGCAGTATGAGCTAATGAGACATGGGGGTCATATTGGAATTGGGATCCAAAGGAAACTTGGGCTTTTATTGCTTGGACTATATTTGCAATTTATTTACATACTAGAAAAAAAAGTAGAAAATTTAAATTCTTTAATAGTGGCCTCTATGGGATTTTTTATAATTTGGGTATGTTATTTAGGAATAAATCTATTAGGAATAGGACTACATAGTTATGGTTCATTTACATCTAATTGAATTAAAGTGAGTGAAAAAAAATTTCACAAATATAAATATGGAAACCATTCATTATATTCACTGAAATTAAAAAATACAAGCATTTGTGGATTTAATGCGAAAATTGTTATGGATTAAATTATAAAAAATATTTGAAATCCAAAATCAATATTTGTGAACACTGTAGATATCATTTGAAAATGAGCAGTTCAGATAGAATCGAACTTTCTCTTTGAGTGCAATCACTATTCTTTGTATGATTTGTGCTAGTTATTAGACTAGAACTTTAATTCTTGTTTTTTGGGTTTTTTTGGATCCAGATCCTTAAATAATAAATAATACAATAACCAACCTTCCTTTTTATTTTTGAGTATTTTTTTTAAATACTATGATGGTTCTGTTGTTTTCTTATTTCATCTTTTTTGTTATTCAGCAATCCGAAAGTTTCTTGTTTTTTATCATATGTCTTTTATTTTCAAATAATAATATTCTATTAATACATATATAAATTAATACATATATAAATATATATATATATATATCTATTTATATATGTATATATTAATATATATATATATATATATTATTTGAATTGATCAATCAATTGGAGGATTCCCTATAAGAATGATACTTAGTAGAATTCGATACCACTTCTTATGTCAATTACATAAATCTCTATAGTTGTTTTTAACACTTTCGATAAATTTTCTAAAAAAAAGGGGGCTAAAAAAGAGAAGGAAGAAGATAAATTAGAGTGAAATCTTAATATAATTCGACAAAGTAAGAACAGCAAAGCAAGTCCACGAAAAAAGGATATATATATTTATTTTTTTAAGATTAAACAAACGGATTTGCAAATAAAAACCTTGCATACAAACTGATGTAAAGTATATGAGTGCTTCTGCATTTATTCAATATTAGCTAGATTAGTTAGATTGAATAGCTAATTGGCTTTTTTTTATTAATTTATATATTTTATTTATTTAATTTATATATATATATAAGTATATATATAAATATAAATAGTTTTTTGTTGATTTAAATAGTTCTATTTTAATAAATATATATATTAATGAGATCGGTTCAGGATCATGGGATCCTTTTCTATCAGATAGGAAGGGCTGTTTCACAAAATGTACTTCTAAGTAATTGCTCCATAGATCCTATATTTATCTATATGAAGAAGAAATTATGTAATGAGGGGGATTCTTATTTGTACAAATGGTACTTCGAACTTGGAAGAAGCATGAAGAAATTAACAATACTTCTTTATCTTTTGAGTTGTTCTGCCGGATCGGTCGCTCAAGACCTTTGGTCTCTACCCGGACCTGATGAAAAAAATGGGCTCACTTCTTATGGACTCGTTGAGAATAATTCTGATCTAGTTCATGGCCTATTAGAAGTAGAATACCCATGCTAAGGCAAAGTCAGAAAAATATTTTAAATTTGCAGGAATTCTTGATTCTTTCAGATATCTGCCTTTATATATTTTGTATCCTTCTTTGACTGGAGTAGGAAGGATATCTTCGATGAGTCCAAAATAGTCCCACCATTGGAGAAACCAGTTTGAAAAATCATATTTCTGATTCTTCTTGAAATATATTAACCAAGAATGTCAGTTAAGCTTATTCGGAAACCAGAAACTTCTTGTCCAAGCATCAATATAATCCCAGTAATTGTATCCTACTGGGTCGAATGGTTGGGAAAACTTTTTATAGGAGTTAAGATTTTTTCCAAAAGCCTTTGGGGTTAAGACTTTCAAGATTTGGATTGTGGAGTGAGTTATAATGGTAGGATCTTTTTTATCTTTGTAATGTTTGATGGAAACAGAATCTGAATCCACTAAGATAAATTCATAAAATTGTCTGGTCTTATTTACCGCATAAGGCCTACAATGGAATCTAGGTGGGAAGACTTTGGTAATAGCTTTATAGGGATTTTTATCCCAGAATTCAGGTTCCATTTGTATAACTGAGGAGAATTTTCCTTTCGCCACATAATGGTTTGAGTTTGAGGGTTTTTGTTTTTCTTTTTGGAGGTTAAGTATACCTTCCATTTTTTCTGGATTGGTAATGATTTTCTGGGATTGGTTGTAAGACTGGATTATGGTATTTAGGCTTGCTAAATCTATTTCCATGTCTTCTTCAGAGGCAATATCTGCCCATGATTTCTTTGGTAAGTTACTCAAGCTTCCTTGTTGGACGGCTAAAAGTGTGCTGATTGGCAGAGCATAATCTGCTTTGGTTTGTTTGGTGGTTTTTACAGAAGAATCAGTCTTTTTGGAAGATTCTTTTGGAGTTCCAGACTGTTGAGTTGATGACTCAACAATTTGGATTGTCTTTTGAGTTGATGACTCAATAGGGGTAGATGACCCAAAACTAGATTTGGAACTTGCCGAAGCAGATTGTTATGATTTTTATTTGTTTAAAGTAAGGGCAAGTTTTACCCTTCCTCCTCGAGAAGTTCCACCCTTGGATGGGGTTATTGCCTTTGTGGGCATTCTATTTGTCCTGTAAAAATTCACGTGTAAGATAATCAGGAAGGGAGTTGGAGGTGCTTTTGAGATATTCAATATTAAAATCAAAAACACTTAAGATTGCTTGCCATCTTGCAAAAATTTGTTTTGAGGCAAGATTTTTAACATCCTTTTGTAAAATTTCCTTAGCAGACTTGCAATCTACTTTAATAAGAAATTTTTTATTTAGTAAATCTAATTGAAATTTTGAGACGCACAAAACAATTGCTAAAACTTCCTTTTTAACAGTTGAATAATTCTGTTGTGCAAAATTCCAATGTTTTGAAGTGTATGCAATGATATGCTCATGAGACTCAATTTTCTGTTTGAGAATGCCACCATAACCTATGTCAGAGGCATTAGTCTCAACAATTTTAAAAGCTTGAGGAATGGGAAGATAGAGACAGTTTATTCTTCTTACTCTATTTTTTATTTCTTTGACGACATTGGTATGAACATCAGTCCAAGAAGGAGGATTCTTTTTAAGCTTATCATGTAAAGGCTTAATGATATTGTTGAGGTGAGGAATAAAATCACCTACATAATTGAGACATCCTAAAAACCTTTGCAGTTGGATTTTGTCAAGGATCCTATCAGGAAATTTATCAGCGAATTCGATGGATCTGCTAATAGGAATAATAGTTCCTTGATGAATATTATGACCAAGAAATCTAATATTGGTTTGAAAAAGATTTATTTTGGACTTGGAGACGGCAAGTCCGTTTTGTTTGATAACATTGATAAAAACACTTATATGTTTAAAATGTTGATCAATAGAATGAGAGAAGATTAAGACATCATCAATATAAACAATGACAAATTTTGAATAAGGATTGAAGATGTCATTCATGATTTTCTGAAATTTGGAAGGGGCATTTTTCAAACCAAACGGCATGACATTCCATTCGTAATGCCTAAAGGGGACAGTGAAGGCAGTCTTGTACCTATCACTTTCGCAAATTTGGATTTGCCAAAAGCCAGATTTCATATCAAATTTTGAAAAGATCTTAGCAGAGTTTAGTCTGTTAAGAAGGTCTTTTTTGTTGGGAATAGGATGCTTAATCCACTGGAGAGCTTGGTTAAGTGGTTTGTAATTGATGACGAGTCTAGGAGTGCCTCTCTCAATTTCTGCAGGTTTATTAACATAAAAGGCAGAACACGACCAGGGACTCTTACATTTCCTAATAAGATTTTTATCTAAGAGATCTTTAATCTTTTTTTGGCAATAATGAAGGAGTTCTTCATTCATTTGGATGGGTCTAGCCTTAGTAGGAATTTGGCTGTCCTTAAAACCTGGCTCATAAGGAAGGCTAACAATATGTTTCTTCCTGTTCTAGAATACACTGGATAAGTCAGAGCATATGGAAGATTGGATATTTTCTAAAAGGGATTGAATCTTCTTCTGGAGTGAAGGATTTTGTAATTGTTTTTCAATGTTGGCAAAAGAAACTTCTTTTAAAAAATTAATTTGATTGGTTTTATTCTGAATAGAATTGTTTTTTTTGTAAATGGTTTATTTGAAAATTTGAAAGTTATTTGTTTCCTTAAATAATGAGTGGAGATCCTATCTTTCGAAATTTGTAAGGGGAAAAGGGCTTTAATAAAAAGAGTCCCCAAAATAACTTCATTTTTTAATCTTAAGCCCTTGATTTTCAATCACAGCTTTGGAAAGCTTATAATTAATTTTAAGTTTCGAACCACTAGCAGTGCTGAGTTTTTCAGAAGTCTTTTCAAAATATTTTGTAGGGATTAACCCTTCTAAAATACAGTTTGAATCAGCACCTGTGTCAAAGAGGGCTAAAGTGTCAAGAGCAAAATCATCAATAATGATTATGATGTTAATATAAAATTTTTGAATTTTGACCTTGTTGATCAAACACATAAAAGTCTCTTCTAGATTTCCAGAATCGACTTTTACAGAATCATTATCTTCACGAAGTTCTTCTTTCTCAATGTTAGATTCGTCATCTAATTGGGAAAGAATAACTTGATGAATTTGCTGTTGTTCTTTAATTTCCCTGATCTCTTTCTTGAGATTATTAATCTCAATTTGGAGATCCTGAATAGTGGTTGGTTTAATATTGGAATTCTTTTCTAATCTTTTAAAAATATTTGTAATATCAAACTTGTTTGTAGTAAAATATTCTTTAGGTTTGGGCTTAATTTCTAAAACTTCTTTGAATTTGTTTAGAAATTCTTTTCTTTCTTGAGGATCAGAAATGGAGCTTATAGCTTCAAAAAGAAGATCTTGTTCTTTTGTTAAAACATTGATTTCTGGAGTATCATCACTATCAGAAGAGGATATTTGATCATTATTTTGGATCTGGTTGACATCTTCCTCAGATTCTTTAAAAGAATCTTCATCAGAGGATTCAATAAGGAGGTTGTTAATCTGGTCTTCTATGGAAGGCTCAAGATTAAGGCTGCTAATTTTCTTTTTTAGCCTACAGTATTTGCTGATATGGCTGGGTTTACCACAGTTGTAACAAGTTACACATGTTCTGGGTTTCTTGGGAACATTGGTAGGGATAACACTTTCCCCTTGCTTCTGAGGAGGAGATTTCCTATGGTACCTACGTTTGTAAGGCTTCTTATAGGGTTCTACAGTATCTTTTTTGGGGATCTGTTTCTTCTTTTTGGTGGAGCAGGATGGAAGGCCAAACTGTTCGCAGAAGGACCCTAATTCTTTCTTACTTAAAGCTTTTTCTTTGGCAAGCTGCTTCTGAAGTTTGTCCTTTTGACAAGCTTTGATGCCAGTATGGATAATAATGGCAGTAAGCTAACCATAATCATAACTATTGTAATTTATTTTTCCAGTAGGAGACTAACTTCGGAGTTTGCTTCTAATAAGATCTCTGAAAGCTTTGGGAAGCCCATCAAGATACTTTTCTTTCCAATAGGCTTGGTTGCAGTCCTCTCTGGTTAAAACTCTAGACATGAAGGTATCCTTATACCATTTAAAATGTTCTAAAGAATCACACTTAAGGTTTGAAAGGAATTCTCCGGATCTTTCTCTCCAAAGAGAAGGGTCCCCAAGAAAATGCTGGGATATAGTGTATAATAAAGTATACACAGCATCAGGAAGACGCTCATTGTCACTGACAATGGTTTTTCCCTTATCATCAATTTTTACTACAGAGAGGATATTTTGTCTATCAGTTTCAGTGAGATAGTTATCCCACCATCCTTTAAGCTGCCCAGTAAAACCTGCAACTAGAATATAAACAATGGTGTCTTCAGGCATATTTTGATTGGTAAAATAGCCCAAAGCGACAACCGACATATTTTGGAGTTTGGCTATGATACTATATTCAGACAAACCATCAATATTCCAAATATAAATATCATTAGAATTAAAACTTTGAATAAAATCTTATTTTTCTTCAAGAATAAGGTCAGGAGCAGAAGCTCTATTATAATAGAGTTTGGAAGAATTTTTTCAGTTGTTGATGGGATTGATGGCTAAGGCAGAATCATTTTCAGAACAGTTTTCTGAATCGACTTTGGAAATGGTATTGATAGTTTTGTTAAGGGATCTAGTTCTTGGTTTGCACTAGACTCTTCAGAAGCTTGAGGAGTGTCAGGGACAGTAGTAAGAAGGCTAGTAATCTTACTCAGTAACTCATTTTGGTTGTCCTTATTCACTCTGGGTTTTTCCCTTTGTCTAAGTTCTAAGATTTTTTACTTAGCTTTGACACTAATTTTGAAAGGTATGAACAAAGGTTTTTCTAATTGAGTTTGAGTGGATGAAGAAGCTATTTCTTCGACTTTAGGTTTGACAGGATTAATAGAAATTTTGTCACCTAAAACCTGGAGGTACTTATTGGTATAATTGGCCTGTTCCATGAGGCCTTGGATGTCACTGGGAGTGATAGACTCGTCAGAATTCTTGGTTTTGAAAGGAATAGCAGTAACAGGGTTACCGCCTTTGTCTTTCAGATTGGGTAGTTGATACTGAGTTGTAGGAGGCAGATCACTTTGAACAATTTGTTCATCTTTAATCTGCCAGGTTATGACATTAGCAGAGGAAGTGCTAATAACATCCTCTTGCCAAGGGTAGTCAATGTTTTTATGAATGGTATAAGCATGATACCAATCAAAGAAAGGGATGTTCTATTTAACTTTTTTGAGAAATTGATAGAATTCCTCTTGGATGTCTGACCTGTTTTTTCCCTTATAATTTTGAAAGAACCACTCTCTTTGAGGTTTCCATTCCTCAGAGTAGAAATCTTTCCTAAGGGTTTCCTTATCAATAATGAATTTATGAGACAATATCATAAGACTCATTAAGGGAATAGTAGGTTGGAGATTGGATACTCTGGTTTTCTTCTTCTTTCTCAGAAGTTTGATAAACATTTCTAGGAATCCTAGAAGAAGTATCTAACCCTTGAAGATTTATAGAGGGATCATGATTAATGGTTCTAGGGATTTCAGACCTAGAGGATTGGGACCTGTAAGAGAAAGATCTCCTAGCAGAAGCAAAACTAGAACGTCTGCTATAAGCATCAGGTCTAGAAGAGAAGGAGTTTCTCCAATCAAAGGTTATTTCAACTTTCCCAGAATTATCTTAGGAAATATTTTTGATTTGAGGAGCAGGCCTAGGAACACAAGGCAAAGCTTTGTCCAAGACCCATTTCTCGGGAAGAGAGACTTCATCCCATTTAATTATCCTAGGTAGATACACATTAGCCTTTGTCATATCAGTGATAAACAAAGTAGTCTCACCTCTTTGGGGTTTGAGAAGGACACGAGAAGCACAAGAGTTCATGGCCTTGCACTGAATCCTATAGATTAAGGCAGCGAGAATAGATCACTCTTTCATGTTTAACCCATGAAAGCAAACATTGAGGAACAGAGAGTCAAGAATATGATCATCTAAAAGACTCACTGTTTTGTTAGGAAAACAATTGAAATAAATTGGTCCTTGGCCAAGACTGATTTCGACAGTTCCTATAAGGGAGTCGTTAAAGTCATTATGGCGAGCATCTCTAAGACACATGAGGATAGCAACATCTATTCCTATGTCTATGAGAGGCTTTATGGCTACCTGGACACATCCTATGTGGAGGTATTTGTATTTATGCTTGTGCTCATTGATGGAAGACTTGGACAGGAGATGAAATTCTTCTCCTAAATCTTTTCCTAAAGGAATGTTGTTCTCAACAGTCTTAATAATGTAATCAAAACTGTTTTTCTTTGAGTGTTCTTCAGGAACATATAATGTGTCCTGAGGGATTTCTGGAATGGTCCAGTCATCCATACTCTGGTTGATTTCTTCGAAGCGAACTTCTTCGTCGAAGAGGTTATGTTTGGGTGTGATTTCAGGAGTTTGTTTCTCCTGATCATTAAAAAGATTGTTTTTGGTAGGAGAGGAGGAAGATGAACTAGAGCCAGAGCGGAAAGAAATACAGGAGAAAGAACGTAACAGTCTAGACATTATAAAATTTACTTCTGGCACATTACCTTCATCTGGTTCTGTAACAATACACCTGTTAATTATTTATAACTTACTCGACTGGATCTGGTTATTTGTGGACTTTTTTTTTTTTTTTACAAATTTACAAATTCTAAAATTCTTTTACCATAGCCACCAGCTTCTTATGTTCTTTATTTCTTTTGAATACAGCATCGTTGAATTAGTCTTACTGCCCTATCTCCATACGGGAATTACTGCTACAGCCCTATTCAAAAGAACTAAGAACTGCTGTACTTCCAATAAAGGATTTTCATAAACGAAGAACTGTACAAAAGCAATATTTCAGAACCATTAGTTCGTGGCGTTGTTACAGATAGGGACGACCAGTACCGAGCTGGGATCTTTTTACTCCCATGAATATTGGATAACAATGATTTATTTGAATGTATTTGATTTGAAAAAAAAAACTGGTAATTTAAACACGATCAAAAATAAATAAAAAATACTGATATATTCCTATGATATAGAACCAAAATGATATAAGATCAAAATGTCATTTTTGATTACTCCTTCTTTCTGGTAACGTATATATATAATGCCATTTTTTTTGTATTCCTGCGCAATGCATTTTTTTTGTTATAAATTAAGTAGTTTTGTCGCGATGTATCTGTAAAAAAAAAAAAAAACACCTTCACTTCAACAAACACAAAATCCAAAAAAGAAATTTGCCCCCTTTTCTTAATTGGATTTCATTAGGAGTCTCCCTTACGAAACATATCAACATTCTAATTATCATAATATTCTATTCCTATTTCTTAATTACGTCTGATTGCCTTATTCGACAAAAGGTTCATTTATATACAATAATTGTATTCCTTCAACCCTTTGAGCGAAATGCGGCAAAAGGAAAAAGAATCCATGGACCGACCGCATCGTCTCCACCCCGATACAAATAGTAAATCGAGGTACCCATTCTATGATAAACTTACCTTCCATTTTTGATATATTATTGTTATATTAATATTTTTATTATTCTTATTTATTTAGTATATATGAATTCTAGTGATATATATATATATAATGAATATAGAATATAATAAATCAATAATAAAATGAAAATCGTAAATAATATTCTAATAAATAATAGAATCAAAAGTACAAATAGAATCTAATAATAAATAGAAAGAATGTAGAACTAAATAAATGGATTTCGTCTTCTATTTCTAGAAGAAATAAACATATGTATTATAATACACCTTTTTTTTATTCTTAGTATTCCTCTATTATTATCTTACGAAATCATATTGATAGCCTCTACTCGTGTTCTAGCTCGCCTGAGAGCTAGATTTGCCTCAATTGTTTGTCTTTTGCCTTCAGCCTTATTCAAATTAGCTTCTGCTATTTCAAGAGTTTGTTGTGCTTCTTGTGGATCAATGTCACTACCCTTCTCCGCATCAGTTACTAAGACAGTGATCTCATTATTGCCTATTCTAGCAAAACCGCCCATGAGAGCCATCGTTAACCATTGATCGTTAAGGCGTATTCTCAAAATACCTATATCTACAACTGTGGCAATAGGCGCATGATTTGGTAATACTCCAATTTGTTCGTTATTCATAGATAAAATGATTTCCTTCACTTCTGAATCCCAAACAATTCGATTGGGGATCAGTACACAAAGATTTAAAGTCATTTCTTCAATTTGCTCTCCATTTCTAAATTCACAGCCTTCGCAGTAGCTTCATCGATATTACCCACTAAATAAAAGGCTTATTCAGGAAGACCATCTAATTCTCCAGAAAGAATCAATTTAAACCCTCTAATTGTTTCTGCTAGACCAACATATTTCTCCAGCGAACCGGTAAATACTTCTGCTACGAAAAAGGGTTATGAGAAGAGTAGGTAACACGTTTCCCTTGTCTTTGTTTCTATTGCATTCTATCTCATTGTATCCCATTCTGTTCTGCAATATTTAATTTGAGAATCGCTGTCAATACCTTGGTGTAGGTTCGGGATACTCTTTTATTCCATAGTCTGGGGCTATTTAAACTAACGAATTAAGGATTCTTAAATTTACTAGTACTAGTAATAGCAAGTGCATCTTTGATGCATTCATTAATTCTCCCGAGAGGCCAGAATTACCGCGAGCAAACATATTAATGACGAGGAATGCATGCTATGCTACTAATACTTTACTTGCTCTGCTATTCTGCCCAAGCCTGGCTACGGAAGAATTACTAGGCATAAAACAAAAAAATGCGGATTAAAAGATTAAGGCATACTGTATTTCTATTTTTTCGTTTATAATATCCATCATTGATGAATATTTTTGTATTTTTTTAAAATAAACAGAAAACAGTAAGGTAAGGTCATTCCATTTCGACAAAATACTCACAAGTTCCATAGCTTTGGGTCTGTTAGCCCGATCATGATTGTCCTATCCCCAGAGGGTGTCAGGCTTGTGATTTATTATTGAGTAATTTATAATATTTTATACTTGTTCAATGTTAATTGAAAGATCATTTGGTATTGGAATAGATTTAGATGGAGTTTGAAATTATTTAAAAAAATAAAAAATGAACAGTACGGTATGAACATTGTTAGATGAACAGTAAAACCGCCGATGAACAGTGCAAACCGTGTACAAACCGCGTATGTACAGTGACTGCTAACGTCATTAGTGACATCATCTTGACATCATGGTTGACGTCACATACATGTACAGTACACGTGAACAGTATTTTTTGGCGTGAATAGTGTCCTGAACAGCGTTTTCCGACGTGAATAGTAAGACAGTGAACAGTGTTTCTAGCGATGAACAGTGAATTCTGGCAGTGAACAGTAAATTTCAAAAATTTTCTATAAAAAGAGGGCTTCACATGAAATTTTTGTTTCTTCACGCCTATCCAAGTTTCTCAAAGGTTCTAAGGCCAAATACCACTATTTCTCTCATACTAAACCTTCCTAAACTTAAATTTCTTGCCAGATATGAGATTCTACGTCTATTCTGAGGGATTTGAAGTAAGTTTCTTTAAGTTTGAAGCGAGATTTACCATTCATTTCTCTTCTCTTTCTCTTTCCCATAGAAGTTCATGGTATTCTTAGGAGAAACTCCATTCTAAAGCCGAATCTTCGGTGAATCTTGCATTAAAACAAGTAATATTCGGTAGATCTAGTGTGAATCATCTTTCTGAGGTAAGGGGAGCTTACTTTAACCTATGAACTACGTTTTGAACGGTTTAATATGCTATTTCAAGATGTTTTGATATGATTTTGTTAGATCTATTGAATAAAAGCTATTTTCTAAGCTGTAACTGTTGTTAATTGATTTTAAATGCTGAAATTTTGGCTGATTTATTATAAACTTACCGTAGCTGAGTTGTTAAAATAATTTTGGCAGTGTGCATCATGCTGAGATATATGTTTTGCATCATTATAGAACCGAGTTACATGTTTAGTTGGGTAGACGTGTAACGGTAAGTTCATGCTGAGCTGTTGTATTGTGCTGTCTGGATCCAGATACCGGAATGGGTCGCTCCCGGACTGGCTCGGTTTCTTTTGGATTACTTAGGCTGTGAAACCAGTTAGAAACCATTTTCATGCTGTGCATTAGATGGGCTAGAAATGCTTGGGGTTATTGCTGTGAGAAATATTTTGCTCTATATGTATGATTTTATTTCATGTTTGGTAAGCTCACCCTTGCATTTCTTTCTATGTTGTTGTGTGTGTGTACTACGATGATCGTACGGTGGTACGTGAGCAGATATAGCAGGTGTTGCATCTACTTCACAGGCTGAGGAGCCAATGAAGAAATGTTAGAAGCTGAAAATGGGTAATAATGCATCAATGTTTTTTTTTTCCTTGTATTTGAGACCTCATGTAGAGGAGCTACGTAGTATAATTTTGGTATTTTGAACATTATGTACTAAATATAATATCATGTTATTCTGTTGGATATTTGTTGTAAGAAACTTTGTTTTATTTTGAATGAGAAGAGAATTTCATACTTAAATTCTATGTTATTTATTTATCTTAAATAAGTTTGTGATGTAGAAACAATGTTCTCGATTCCTTATAAAAGGGGTTGTGACATTTTAGTGGTATCAAAGCATGGTCTAGGTAAACCTACGGGGTGAGGTTGTTAGGCGTCAGTTGTGCATATTAGACATGTGATTTTTAGCTGTGAATCATATATCATGATTTCTATTCATCAAGTTGTGAGAGAACGAGCTTGATCACCTCGGTTCTCAGACATGACTAATGTAGGAAACTTAGTATATGATACTTGGGTGAGCTATATGTGAGTCACATTGTCTGAATAAGAGGCTGTTAAGCTGAGCTATAAATGATTGCTGAGATAAGTATGTTTGCTATGCTATGTGAATGCTGATATGTTGTTATGCTTAGTGCTAAATTGATTAAATTTTTATAATATACTAAATATGAATATATCACCTAAGTTTGAATCATGTGAATATAGCTATGTGGTGGTATTGCTGAATGTGTTAAACGTTAGTAATCTAAGTTAGTCTATATATTAGGATGGCTAGACTAAGAAGATCTGCTGCAAATCCTCCTCTTGCTGATGTGAACCAAATGGCTCACGCCATGGATGTCAGGCTTCTAATTTATTATTGAGTAATCTATAATATTTTATATTTGTTCAATGTTAATTGAAGGATTATTTGATATTGGAATATATTTAGATGGAGTTTGAAATTATTATAAAAAAAAAAAAAAAAAAAAATTATTTGAACAGTACCGTATGAACAGTGTAATGAATAAGGCAATGAACAGGTAAACCGCGTATGAACAAGGTGCAATGAACAGGTAACCGCGTATGAACAAGCAGTAATGAATACAGTAAACCGCGTATGAACAAGATAAACCGCGTATGTACAAGTGATACCGACGTCATCGGTGACGTCACGATGTACAAGATACAAACCGCGTATGAACAAGTGATAACCGCGTATGTACAAGACGTGTACAGTGTTTTCCGGCATGAATAGTGCCCTGAACAGTATTTTCCGGCATGAACGATGGCGGTGAACAGTGTTTCCGCGGTGAACAAGAAATTTCGGCGTGAACAGTAAATTTCGAAAATTTTCTATAAAAAGGGGGCTTCACACGAAATTTTCATTTCTTCACCTCTATCCAAGGTTTTCAAAGGTTCTAAGGCCGAAAACCACCATTTCTCTCATACTAAACCTTCCTAAACTTAGATTTCTCGCCGCATCCGAGATTCTACATCTATTCTCAAGTATTGGAAGTAAGTTTCTTTAAGTTTGAAGCTAGATTTACCGTTCGTTTCTCTTCTCCTTCTCTTTCTTATAGAAATTCATGGTGTTCTTAGGAGAAACTCCGTTCTAAAGCTGAATCTTCGGTGAATTTTTGTTATAATCAAGTAATATTCGGTAGATCTAGTGTGAATCATCTTTCTCGAGGTAAGGGGAGTTTACTTTAACCTATGAACTATGTTTTGAACGGTTTAATATGTTATTTCAAGATATTTTGATATGATTTTGTTAGATCTATTGAATAAAAGCTATTTTCTAAGTCAGAATCGTTGTTAAATTAGTTTAAAATGCTGAGATTTTGGCTGATCTATTATAAACTTGCCGTAGTTGAGCCGTTAAAATAATTTTGGTGGCGTGCATCATGCCGAGATATATGTTGTGCATCATTATAGAGCCGAGTTACATGTTTAGGTGGGTAGACATGTAACGGTAAGTTCATGCTGAGTCTTTGTCTTTGTCTTTATCGGATCCGGATACCGGAATGGGTCGCTCCCTGACCGCTCGGTTCTTCTGGATTAATTAGGTCAGAAACCGCTTGGAAACCGTTTTCATGCTCGTGCATTAGATGGGCTGGAAATGCATGGGGTTATTCTTTGTGAAAAATATTTTGCTCTATATATATATAATTTTATTTTATGTTTGGTAAGCTCACCCTTGCATTTCTTTCTATGTCGTTGTGTGCGTGTGTATCGCGATGATCGTACGGTGGTACGTGAGCGGATGTAGCAGTGTTGCATCTACTTCACAGCCGAGGGCCGATGAAGAAAAGTTAGAAGCTGGAGTTGAGTAATAATGCATTAGAGTCCTTTTTCTTTATATATGAGACCTCATGTCGAGGGAGTCACGTATTATAATTTTTTTTTGTATTTTGAATATTATAAACTAAATGTAATATTATGTTGATCTGTTGGATATTTGTTGTAAGGAACTTCATTTTTTACTTTGAATGAGAAGTGAATTTTTATACTTATATTCTCTATTATTTATCTATTTTTAAAATAAGTATGTGGTGTAGAAATAATGTTCTCGGTCCTTTATAAAAAAGGGGTCGTGACATTTTTAGTGGTATCAGAGCATGGTCTAGGTAAACCTACGGGGTGAGGTTGTTAGGCGTCAGTTGTGCATATTAAACATGTGAGTTTTAGCTGTGAATCATATATCATGATTTCTATTCATCAAGTTGTGAGGGAACGAGCTTGATCACCTCGATTCTCAGACATGATTGATGTAGGAAACTTGGTATATGATACTTGGGTGAGCTATAGGTGAGTTGTACTGTGTGAATAAGAGACTGTTAAGCTAAGCTGTAAATGATTGCTGAAATGAATGTGTTTGCTATGCTATGTGAATGTTGATATGTTGTTATGCTGAGTACTAAATTGATTAAATTTTTATGATATACTAAATATGAATATATCACTGTAAGCTGAATCTGTGAATATAGCTATGTGGTGATATTGCTGAATATGTTAAACGTTAGTAATTTAAGCTAGTTTATATATTAGGATGGCTAGACCAAGAAGATCTGCTGCAAATCCTCCTCCTGCTGATGTGAACCAAATGGCTCATGCCATGGAGGCCATGGCAGCCACTGTTAGGCAGAGTCTAGATATGATTCAGCAGCAGCAAGCTGCAAATCAAGCCGCTGCTGCAAAGACAGCAGCAGCCTATCGCTTCACCGCACCTCTTCCTGAATACCATGGGTTGTCAGAGTTAATAAAGAATGATCCTCCTCATTTCACAGGAGTGGATGGACCAGATGCTGCTGAACTCTGGATCAGGGAGATTGAGAAGATCTTCCTAACCATGGGTTGCGCCGAGGAGAGAAAGGTGATATATGCTACGTATATGCCGATAGGGGATGCGAGAGATGTGGTGGCACGGAGCTCGTACTATGCTAGAGGCCCGAGGTGAAGTCATTACTTGGGCTGTATTTAGAAGTAGTTTTCTGGGAAAGTTTTTCCCTTCTCATGTTCGTGCTGCCAAAGAACGAGAGTTTCTAAACTTGGTGCAAGGAAACTCATCGGTCTATGAGTATGCAATACAGTTTGAGCGGCTCTACAGATTTTATTCTCACCCGACTTCAGAGGAGTGGAGATGTCAGAGGTTTTCAGACAGGCTGAGAACTGACATAAAGAGGATTTTGATCCCACTCAGGATCACGGAGTTTGCTGACTTGGTGGATCAAGCCACCATTATAGAGAGTCTTAATGCAGAGGATGTTGGTGGAGTTGGGAAGGCTCCATCTAGTAGAGCTGCTAGCGATTATGGTAATGGAGGTAAGGGCACTAAGAAGGGTCCCTACAATGGTCGCTACGCCAACAGCGCCTCGATCATATCGCTCAAGAGGATCGGCATCACCCCGGTGCCAGATAGGACTCGCTACTTCTACATTTCAGCCTAGGGAGCAATTTCTTCTTCTCCTAGAGTCTCGGTGCCACGTATTGTCGGATGTTTTAGGTGTGGTGGACCACACTATCCGAGCGCGCCCACAGACCGATGTAAGAGTTTGCTTCTCGTGCCACAGCTCAGGGCACCTTGCAAGGGACCGTCCTACGCCTAGTAGGGCGCTTCGTCTTCGCTAGCGCCTTGCACGCTATTAGGCCTAAAGCAACTAGGGCTCCAACAACAACCAGATCGAGAGCGAGAGGGACGTGTATTCACTACTTCGCATCGAGGCAGCCCTGTGCAACGAGATCTTGTTCAAGGAACAATGGTAGTGGCAGTACTTTTCTTTCGTATTATTTGATTCTGGAGCCACACACTCTTTTATTGCGGACAATTGTGTGAGAAACTTAGGATTACCGGTGGGCGATCTAGGATGTGACTTAGTAGTATCGACACCTACTTTAAGTTCAATTAAGACTTCGACGGTTTGTGTTAGGTGTCCCATAGCAATTGAGGGACGAAGATACAAAGTAAATCTTATTTGTATCCCGATGTCGGGGTTAGATGTAATCCCGGGTATGGATTGGCTAACTCGCTAATCGTGTGCTAATTGATTGTGGCCGGAGGTGTTTAATCTTTCCTGAGCAGCAAGATTGTGTAGAATTGATTTCTACTCGCCAAGTAGAAACATCCTTAGCCGAGGGAGTATCTTGTTTTGTTTTATTGGGAGTTATGAATGCGAAGTGGAGCAAAGCCTTCACCAATACCGCAGTACGAGAATTCCCGAGATTTTCCCGAGAGGATATTCCTGGAATACCTCCACGTAGAGAGGTAGAGTTTGCTATAGATTTGATTCCCGGAGCCGAGCATTGTCCGTAGTACCGTATAGAATGGCGCCAAAAGAGTTAATTGAGCTTAAGGAGCAGATCGAGGATCTAATGCGTAAACAGATGATTAGACCAAGTGTATCACCTGGGAGCCCCGGCTTCTCTTGGTGAAAAAGAAAGACGGAAGTTCTAGATTATGTGTGGATTATCGCAAGTTGAATAAGTTGACAATTAAGAACAAGTACCCATTGCCGCGAATCGATGATTTGATGGACCACCGAGAGGTGC
Source organism: Abrus pulchellus subsp. cantoniensis (assembly GCA_024086825.1). NCBI lineage: Eukaryota > Viridiplantae > Streptophyta > Magnoliopsida > Fabales > Fabaceae > Abrus > Abrus pulchellus. The sequence goes on from CM044054.1 coordinate 11,359,561, forward strand.
TAAGGTATTCTCTAAAATTGATTTGAAGTCTGGGTACCATCGGATCCGAGTGAAGGATGAAGATATTCCTAAGACTGCTTTTCGCACTAGATATGGTCATTATGAGTATATAGTGATGCCTTTTGGAGTTACAAATGCTCCAGTGTGTTTATGGACTACATGAATCGGATCTTTAGACCTTTCCTGGATCGATTTGTGGTAGTCTTTATTGATGATATTTTAATTTATTCTAGTTCGTCACAGGAACATGAAGAGCATTTGAGGACTGTACTTAATGTTTTAAGGGAAAAACAGTTGTATGCTAAACTGTCTAAGTGTGAGTTTTGGCTAGAGGAAGTGAAGTTCCTTGGTCATGTTATTTCAGCTAAAGGAATTGCAGTTGATCCTTCCAAAGTTGAAGCGGTGTTGCAGTGGGAAAGGCCAAAGACAAATTTCGTAGATTCGTAGTTTTGTGGGCCTAGCAGTTACTACCGGAGATTTATAGAGAGATTCGCGAAGATAGCTGCACCATTAACACGGTTAACTCGCCGTGATCAACCCTTTGTGTGGATCGAGGAATGTGAGCAAAGCTTTAATGAGTTAAAACAGAGACTAACTTCTTCGCGGTGTTGATTCTCCCTGATACTAGTCGACCGTTTGAGGTGTACTGTGATGCTTCTCATCAGGGATTGGGATGTGTGTTGATGCAAGATAAGAGAGTGGTAGCTTATGCATCTCGTCAATTGCGAACTCATGAGCGAAATTACCCGATTCATGACCTTGAGTTAGCTGTAGTCTTTGCTCTGAAGGTGTGGCGACACTATCTTTATGGAGCTCGGTTCGATGTATATAGTGATCATAAGAGTCTCAAGTATTTATTTGATCAGCGAGAGTTAAATATGAGGCAGAGACGTTGGGTGGAATTCCTTAAGGATTATGATTTTCAGCTCCAATACCATCCAGGAAAAGCTAACGTGGTGGCCGATGCATTAAGTAGAAATGTGATTCGGTGCATTCTCCCTAAGAGTCGGTGAAACCCTTTTGGTAGAACAATTCCGAGACCTGAACATACATGTGGACTTATCACCCGAAAAGATTAGTTGTAGCCGAATTGTGGTGACTAATAATTTCTTACAGAAATTAAAGATAAACAATTGTGGGATCCAATGTTATGTCGGATTGTATTTCTCTTAGGGACGAGATAAGACAAAGGGTTTCAGTAAAGGTGTTGATGGTATTCTCAGATGTCAAGGTCGAGTTTGTGTCCCTAGAGATACTGAATTAAAGAAAGCAATTCTAGAAGAAGGACATAAGGGTAGTCTCAACATTCATCCTGGTGTTACCAAGATGTATCAAGATTTAAAGCAGATGTTTTGGTGGCCAGGCATGAAGCGAGAGATAGCTGAGTTTGTTAAAGCCTGCTTGACTTGTCAAAAGGCAAAAGCGGAGCATCAAAGCCCTCCAAGAGAGTTACAAACGATGAAAATTCCAGAGTGGAAGTGGGACCATGTGACTATGGACTTTGTGTCCCATCTACCTAGAACAGTTAGGAATCATGATGCAGTGTGGGTCATAGTTGATAGGCTAACCAAGAGTGCACATTTCTTGCCAATTAACATGACCTTTAGCTTGGAGAAATTAGCAGAATTGTACATTAGAGAGATTGTCAGGTTGCATGGAGTACCTTCTAGTATTATCTCTGATAGGGATCCTCGATTCACTTCCCAGTTTTGGCAGAGTTTCCAAGAATCTATGGGCACACAGTTGAGGTTGAGTTCTGCATATCATCCGCAAACAGATGGTCAATCTGAGCGTACTATTCAAACCTTAGAAGACTTATTGCGGACTTGCATTGTAGAGCAGAGGAGTAATTGGGAGGATATGCTTCCTTTGGTAGAATTCACTTATAATAATAGATATCATTCGAGTATAGATATGGCACCATTTGAAGCTCTGTATGGTAGAAGGTGTAGAACCCCTATCTGTTGGTTCCAAGATGGAGTACATTTGATGGTTGGACCTGAAATGCTGCAAGAAACTAAGGAGAAAGTTGAACTTATTAGAGAAAAGCTAAGAGCTACCCAAAGTCGACAGAAATCTTATGCTGACCGACGCAGAAGATCCCTAGAATTTGAGGTTGGTGATCATGTATTCTTAAGAGTATCACGCACTATGTCAGGCTTCTAATTTATTATTGAGTAATCTATAATATTTTATACTTGTTCAATGTTAATTGAAGGATTATTTGATATTGGAATATATTTAGATGGAGTTTGAAATTATTATAAAAAAAAAAAAAAAGTGAACGATGCGTATGAACAGTGTAATGAACAGTGCAATGAACAGTGCAACCGCGTATGAACAGTGCAATGAACAGTGCAACCGCGTATGTACAGTACAATGAACAGTGCAACCGCGTATGAACAGTGCAATGAACAGTGCAAACCGCGTACAAACCGTGTATGAACAGTACAAACCGCGTATGTACAGTGACAGCTGACGTCATCGGTGACGTCACGATTATACGATACAAACCGCGTATGAACAGTGATAACCGCGTATGTACAGTACGTGTACAAAGTGTTTTCCGGCATGAATAGTGCCCTGAACAGTATTTTCCGGATTGAACAGTAAGGCGGTGAACAGTGTTTTCCGGCGGTGAACAGTAAATTTCGCGTGAACAGTAAATTTCGAAAATTTTCTATAAAAAGGGGGCTTCACACGAAATTTTCATTTCTTCACCTCTATCCAAGGTTTTCAAAGGTTCTAAGGCCGAAAACCACCATTTCTCTCATACTAAACCTTCCTAAACTTAGATTTCTCGCGATCTCGAGATTCTACATCTATTCTGAAGTATTGGAAGTAAGTTTCTTTAAGTTTGAAGCTAGATTTACCGTTCGTTTCTCTTCTCCTTCTCTTTCTTATAGAAATTCATGGTGTTCTTAGGAGAAACTCCGTTCTAAAGCTGAATCTTCGGTGAATTTTTGTTATAATCAAGTAATATTCGGTAGATCTAGTGTGAATCATCTTTACGAGGTAAGGGGAGTTTACTTTAACCTATGAACTATGTTTTGAACGGTTTAATATGTTATTTCAAGATATTTTGATATGATTTTGTTAGATCTATTGAATAAAAGCTATTTTCTAAGTCAGAATCGTTGTTAAATTAGTTTAAAATGCCGAGATTTTGGCTGATCTATTATAAACTTGCCGTAGTTGAAATTTGTTAAAATAATTTTGGTGGCGTGCATCATGCGGAGATATATGTTGTGCATCATTATAGAGCCGAGTTACATGTTTAGGTGGGTAGACATGTAACGGTAAGTTCATCTTTGAGCTCTTTGTCTTTGTCTTGTCTGGATCCGAGATCTGAATGGGTCGCTCCGGACCGGCTCGGTTCCTTACGGATTAATTAGGTGTGAAACCGCTTGGAAACCGTTTTCATCTTGTGCATTAGATGGGCTGGAAATGCATGGGGTTATTCTTTGTGAAAAATATTTTGCTCTATATATATATAATTTTATTTTATGTTTGGTAAGCTCACCCTTGCATTTCTTTCTATGTCGTTGTGTGCGTGTGTATCGCGATGATCGTACGGTGGTACGTGAGCGGATGTAGCAGTGTTGCATCTACTTCACAGCCGAGGGGCCAGTGAAGAAAAGTTAGAAGCTGGAGTTGAGTAATAATGCATTAGAGTCCTTTTTCTTTATATATGAGACCTCATGTCGAGGGAGTCACGTATTATAATTTTTTTTTGTATTTTGAATATTATAAACTAAATGTAATATTATGTTGATCTGTTGGATATTTGTTGTAAAGAACTTCATTTTTTACTTTGAATGAGAAGTGAATTTTTATACTTATATTCTCTATTATTTATCTATTTTTAAAATAAGTATGTGGTGTAGAAATAATGTTCTCGGTCCTTTATAAAAAAGGGGTCGTGACAATGGAGGCCATGACAGCCACTGTTAGGCAGAGTCTAGATATGATTCAGCATCAGCAAGCTGCAAATCAAGCCGCTACTGCAACACAGGTAGCAGCAGCTACTCCCTCAACTACACCTTCTCCTGAATACCATGGGTTGTCAGAGTTCAGGAAGAATGATCCTCCTCAATTCACGGGAGTGGATGGACCAGATGCTGCTGAACTCTGGATCAGGAAGATTGAGAAGATCTTCCTAACCATGGGTTGCGCTGAGGAGAGGAAGGTGTTATATGCTACGTATATGCTGATAGAGGATGCAGAGATGTGGTGGTACGGAGCTCGTGCTATGTTGGAGGCCCGAGATGAAGTCATCACTTGGGCTGTATTTAGAAGTAGTTTTCTGAAAAAGTTCTTCCTTCTCATGTTCGTGCTGCCAAAGAACGAGAGTTTCTAAACTTGGTACAAGGAAACTCATCAGTCTATGAGTATGCAATACAGTTTGAGCGGCTCTACAGATTTTATTCTCACCCGACCTCGGAGGAGTGGAGATGTCAGAGGTTTTCAGACGGGCTGAGAACTGACATAAAGAGGATTTTTATCCCACTCAGGATCACAGAATTTGCTGACTTGGTGGATCAAGCCACCATTATAGAGAGTCTTAATGCAGAAGATGTTGGTGGAGTTCGGAAGGCTCCATCTAGTAGAGCCGCTAGCAGTTATAGTAATGGAGGTAAGGGTACTAAGAAGGGCCCCTACAGTCAGTCGGTACGCCAACAGCAGTCTCGACCATCTCAGTTGAGGGGATCAGTAGCATCAGCCCCGGTGCCAGTAAGACTGCTACTTCTACATTTCAGCCTAAGGGAGCAACTTCTTCCGCTCCTAGAGCCTCAGCGCCGCAGATTGTTAGATGTTTCAAGTGTGGTGGTCCACACTATCTGAGCCAGTGCCCACAGACTGATGTCAGAGTTTGCTTCTCGTGCCAGCAGCCAGGGCACCTTGCTAAGGATTGTCCTACGCCTAGTGGGGCAGTTTCGTCTTCTGCTAGCGCCTTGCACGCTGTTAGGCCTAAAGCGACTAAGGCTCCAACGACAACTAGATCGAGAGCAGAGGGACGTGTATTCACTACATTTGCATCAGAGGCAGCCTAGGCGATAGATCTCGTTCAGGGGACAGCAGTAGTGGCAGGTACTTCTTTTTCTGTATTGTTTGATTCTGGAGCCACACACTCTTTTATTGAGGACAATTGTGTGAGAAACTTAGGATTACCGGTGAGCAATCTAGGATGTGAATTGGTAGCATCGACACCTACTTTAAGTTCAATTAAGACTTCAACGGTTTGTGTTAGGTGTCCTATAGTAACTGAGGGATGAAGATACAAAGTAAATCTTATTTGTATCCCGATGTCAGGGTTAGATGTAATCCTAGGAATGGATTGGCTAACTGCCAATCGTGTGTTAATTGATTGTGGCCGGAGGTGTTTAATCTTTCTTGAGCAGCAAGGCTGTGTGGAATTAATTTCTACTCGCCAAGTAGAAACATCCTTAGGTGAGCGAGTATCTTGTTTTGTTTTTTTAGGAGTTATGAATGCAGAAGTGGAGCAAAGCCTTCAGTCAATACCAGTAGTACGAGAATTCCCTGAGATTTTTCCAGAGGATATTCCTGGAATACCTCCACGTAGAGAGATGGAGTTTTCTATAGATTTGATTCCTGGAGCTGAGCCAGTATCTGTAGCACCTTATAGAATGGCGCCGAAAGAGTTAATGGAGCTTAAGGAGCAGATCGAAGATCTAATGCGTAAACAGATGATTAGGCCAAGTGTATCACCTTGGGAAGCACTAGTTCTCTTGGTGAAAAAGAAGGACGGAAGCTCTAGATTATGTGTTGATTATCGCAAGTTGAATAAGTTGACAATTAAGAATAAGTACTCATTGCCGCGAATCGATGATTTGATGGACCAACTGAGAGGTGCTAAGGTATTCTTTAAGATTGATTTGAAGTCTAGGTACCATCAGATCTGAGTAAAGGATGAAGATATTCCTAAGACTACTTTTCGTACTAGATATGGCCATTATGAGTATATAGTGATGCCCTTTGGAGTCACAAATGCTCCAGCTGTGTTTATGGACTACATAAATCAGATCTTTAGACCTTTCTTGGATCGATTTATGGTAGTCTTTATTGATGATATCTTAATTTATTCTAGTTCGTCAGAGGAACATGAAGAGCATTTGAGGACTGTACTTAGTGTTTTAAGGGAGAAACAGTTGTATGCTAAATTAAATTGTCTAAGTGTGAGTTTTGACTAGAGGAAGTGAAATTCCTTGGTCATGTTATTTCAGCTAAAGGAATTGCAGTTGATTCTTCCAAAGTTGAAGTGGTGTTGCAGTGGGAAAGACTGAAGACAGCCATAGAGATTCGTAGTTTTATGGGCCTAGCAGGTTACTACTGGAGATTTATAGAGGGATTCGCGAAGATAGCTGCACCATTAACACGGTTAACTTGCCGTGATCAACCCTTTGTGTGGACTGAGGAATGTGACCAAAGCTTTAATGAGTTAAAGCAGAGATTAACTTCCTCGCCAATGTTGATTCTCCCTGATACTAGTTGAACGTTTGAGGTGTACTGTGATGCTTCCCATCAGGGATTGGGATGTGTGTTAATGCAAGATAAGAGAGTGGTAGCTTATGCATCTCGCCAATTGTGAACTCATGAGCAAAATTATCCTATTCATGACCTTGAGTTAGCTACTGTAGTTTTTGCTCTGAAGGTGTGGCGGCACTATCTTTATGGAGCTCAGTTTGATCTGTATAGTGATCATAAGAGTCTGAAGTATTTATTTGATCAGCGAGAGTTAAATATGAGGCAGAGACGTTGGGTGGAATTCCTTAAGGATTATGATTTTCAGCTCTAATACCATCCAGGAAAAGCTAACGTGGTGGCCGATGCATTAAGTAGGAATGTGGTTCAGGCATTCTCCTTAAGAGTCAGTGAAACTCTTTTGGTAGAACAATTCTGAGACCTGAACATACATGTGGACTTATCACCTGAAAAGATTAGTTATAGCCGAATTGTGGTGACTAATAATTTCTTACAGGAAATTAAAGATAAACAACTGTGGGATTCGATGTTATGTCAGATTGTATTTCTCTTAGGGACAGATAAGACAAAGGGTTTTAGTAAAGGTGCTGATGGTATTCTCAGATGCCAAGGTCGAGTTTGTGTCCCTAGAGATATTGAACTAAAGAGAGCAATTCTAGAAGAAGGACATAAGGGTAATCTCAACATTCATCCTGGTGTTACCAAGATGTATCAAGATTTAAAGCATATGTTTTGGTGGCCAAGCATGAAGCGAGAGATAGCTAAGTTTATTAAAGTCTGTTTGACTTGCCAGAAGGCAAAAGCGGAGCACCAGAGCCCTCTAGGAGAGTTACAAATGATGGAAATTCCAGAGTGGAAGTGGGACCATGTGACTATGAATTTTGTGTCCCATCTACCTAGAACAGTTAGAAATCATGATGCCGTGTGGGTCATAGTTGATAGGCTAACCAAGAGTGCACATTTCTTGCCAATTAACATGACCTTTAGCTTGAAGAAATTAGCAGAATTGTACATTAGAGAGATTGTCAGGTTGCATGGAGTACCTTCTAGTATTATCTCTAATAGAGATCCTCGATTCACTTTCCAGTTTTGGCAGAGTTTCCAAGAAGCTATGGGCACACAATTGAGGTTGAGTTCTGTATATCATCCGCGGACAGATGGTCAATCTGAGCGTACTATTCAGACCTTAGAAGACTTATTGCGGACTTGTATTGTAGAGCAGAGGAGTAATTGGGAGGATATGCTTCCTTTGGTAGAATTCACTTATAATAGTAGCTATCATTCGAGCATAGATATGGCACCATTTGAAGCTTTGTATGGTAGAAGGTGTATAACTCTTATCTGTTGGTTCCAAGATGGAGTACATTTGATGGTTGGACCTGAAATGCTGCAAGAAACTAAGGAGAAAGTTAATCTTATTAGAGAAAAGCTGAGAGCTACCCAGAGTTGACAGAAATCTTATGCTGACTGAAGCAGAAGATCTCTAGAATTTGAGGTTAGTGATCATGTATTCTTGAGAGTATCACACACTACAGGTGTGGGGCGAGCCTTAAGAGCTAAGAAGTTAACACCTAAGTTCATAGGACCGTATCAGATATTACATCGTAGAGGACTAGTAGCCTATGAATTAGCGTTACCACCTTAGTTGTCTGGAATACATAATGTTTTCCATGTGTCGCAAGTAAGGAAGTATGTTCCAGATTTGTCTCATGTAATTAAGCTTGATATTGTGGAATTACGAGATGATTTGTCTGTGGAGATCCCAGCTGCTCGTATCGAGGATACTAGAGTTAAGGAACTTAGAGGCAAGTCTATTCGGTTAGTAAAAGTTGTTTGGGACCCAGTAACTGGTGATGCCACATGGGAGTTAGAGGAAAGAATGAGAGAGTTGTACCCTCATCTTTTCTCTAAGGGATAAAATTTTTTAGGACGAAAATTTATTTTCGGGGGAAGAATTGTCAGGCTTGTGATTTATTATTGAGTAATTTATAATATTTTATACTTGTTCAATGTTAATTGAAGGATTATTTGGTATTGGAATAGATTTAGATGGAGTTTGAAATTATTAAAAAAAATAAAAAAATGAACAGTACCGTATGAACAGTGTCAGATGAACAGTAAAACTACCTATGAACAGTGCAAACCGCGTACAAACTGCGTATGTACAGTGACTGCTGACGTCATCAGTGACATCATCTTGACATCATGGCTGACGTCACATACGCATATAGTGCGCGTACAGTACGCGTGCACAGTATTTTCTGGCATGAATAGTGTCGTGAACAGTATTTTTCGGCGTAAATAGTAAGGTGGTGAACAGTGTTTCCGGCAATAAACAGTGAATTCCAGCAGTGAACAGTAAATTTAAAAAATTTTCTATAAAAAGGGGGCTTCACACAAAATTTTCATTTCTTCACCCCTATCCAAGGTTCTCAAAGGTTCTAAGGCCAAATACCACTATTTCTCTCATACTAAACCTTCCTAAACTTAGATTTCTCGCCCGATCTGAGATTCTACGTCTATTCTGAAGGATTTGAAGTAAGTTTCTTTAAGTTTGAAGCTAGATTTATCGTTCGTTTCTCTTCTCTTTCTCTTTCTCATAGAAGTTCATAGTAGTCTTAGGAGAAACTCTATTCTAAAGCCGAATCTTCGGTGAATCTTGCATTAAAACTAGTAATATTCGGTAGATCTAGTGTGAATCATCTTTCTGAGGTAATGGGAGCTTACTTTAACCTATGAACTACGTTTTGAACGGTTTAATATGCTATTTCAAGATGTTTTGATATGATTTTGTTAGATCTATTGAATAAAAGCTATTTTCTAAGCTGTAACTGTTGTTAATTGATTTTAAATGCTGAAATTTTGGCTAATCTATTATAAACTTACTGTAGCTAAGCTGTTAAAATAATTTTGGCGGTGTGCATAATGCTGAGATATATGTTTTGCATCATTATAGAGCCGAGTTACATGTTTAGGTGGGTAGATGTGTAACGGTAAGTTCATGCTTTGATTTGTTGTCTTTGTCTTTGTCTGGATCCGTAGATCGGAATGGGTCGCTCCCAGGCAGCTCGGTTCCTTCTAGATTACTTACGCTGTGAAACTAGTTGGAAACCGTTTTCATGTTGTGCATTAGATGGGCTGGAAATGCATGGGGTTATTCTTTGTGAGAAATATTTTGCTCTATATGTATGATTTTATTTTATGTTTGGTAAGATCACCCTTGCATTTCTTTCTATGTTGTTGTGTGTGTGTGTCTTTGTGATGATCGGACGGTAGTACGTGAGCAGATATAGCAGGTGTTGCATCTACTTCACAAGCCGAGGGCCGGTGAAGAAATGTTAGAAGTCGGAGATGAGTAATAATGCATCAAAGTTTTTTTTTCCTTATATTTGAGACCTTATGTAGAGGTAGTTACGTAGTATAATTTTGGTATTTTGAACATTATGTACTAAATGTAATATCATGTTGTTCTGTTGGATATTTGTTGTAAGAAACTTCGTTTTATTTTGAATGAGAAGAGAATTTCATACTTATATTCTCTCGTTATTTATTTATCTTAAATAAGTTTGTGATGTGGAAACAATGTTCTCGATTCCTTATAAAAAGGGTCGTGACAGAGGGAAAGGTCCTTCCCCTTTTGACCGGTTGTGGGCGAGGAGGGATTCGAACCCCGACACCATGGTTCGTAGCCACGTGCTCTAATCCTCCGAGCTACGATGCCCCATCCTGTCATCTCCACTTGATATCTGTTCCCCGGAGTACCCTAAAAAATGGGAACCTTTCCTCTCCCCAGCCATTTCGGCTTAAGAAGATGTGAAAGTGCCCATCTTTCTATAAGAACGGTGCGTTTCTAGGTGTGAAGTGGGAGAGAAGAGATTTCATAATTGGGGTTTTGAATAAGATGACCTTTTTTTTTTCATTTTTCATTTTATTACTTTTTCATATATATGAAAAAGTAATAAGAATGAGAGGTGTTAAGTTTTTTATCATCTTGGCGCCAAGCTATTTTTCCGCAGGACCTCCCCTACAGTATCATCACCGCAGTAGAGTTTAACCACCAAGTTCGGGATGGATTGGTGTGGTTCCTCTATGCCTAGGACACCAGAATATCGAACCATGAATGAAGAAAGGCATGAGATAAAAGCAAACATATTGGCTATTCATTGTGAGGTGTCAGGCTTCTAATTTATTATTGAGTAATCTATAATATTTTATACTTGTTCAATGTTAATTGAAGGATTATTTGGTATTGGAATATATTTAGATAGAGTTGAAATTATTTAAAAAAAAAAAAAAAAGTGAACAGTACCGTATGAATAGTGCAAACCGCGTATGAACAGTACAAACCGCGTGTGAACAGTGCAAACCGCGTACAAACCGTGTATGAACAGTGCCAACCGCGTATGTACAGTGCCCTGAACAGTATTTTCCGGCGATGAACAGTAAGGCGGTGAACAGTGTTTCCGGCGGTGAACAGTAAATTCCGTGTGAACAGTAAATTTCGAAAATTTTCTATAAAAAGGGGGCTTCACACGAAATTTTCATTTCTTCACCTCTATCCAAGGTTCTCAAAGGTTCTAAGGCCGTAAACCACCATTTCTCTCATACTAAACCTTCCTAAACTTAGATTTCTCGCCAGATCTGAGATTCTACATCTATTCTGAAGGATTGGAAGTAAGTTTCTTTAAGTTTGAAGCTAGATTTACCGTTCGTTTCTCTTCTCCTTCTCTTTCTTATAGAAATTCATGGTGTTCTTAGGAGAAACTCCGTTCTAAAGCTGAATCTTCGGTGAATTTTGTTATAATCAAGTAATATTCGGTAGATCTAGTGTGAATCATCTTTACGAGGTAAGGGGAGTTTACTTTAACCTATGAACTATGTTTTGAACGGTTTAATATGCTATTTCAAGATATTTTGATATGATTTTGTTAGATCTATTGAATAAAAGCTATTTTCTAAGTCAGAATCGTTGTTAATTAGTTTAAAATCTTTGAGATTTTGGCGATCTATTATAAACTTGCCGTAGTTGAGCTGTTAAAATAATTTTGGTGGCGTGCATCATGCGAGATATATGTTTTGCATCATTATAGAGCCGAGTTACATGTTTAGGTGGGTAGACATGTAACGGTAAGTTCATGCCTTGAGTCTTTGTCTTTGTCTTTGTCTGGATCCGGATACCGGAATGGGTCGCTCCGGACCGCTCGGTTCCTTCGGATTAATTAGGTCGTGAAACCGCTTGGAAGCCGTTTTCATGCCGTGCATTAGATGGGCTGGAAATGCATGGGTTTATTGTTGTGAGAAATATTTTGCTCTATATATATATAATTTTATTTTATGTTTGGTAAGCTCACCCTTGCATTTCTTTCTATGTCGTTGTGTGCGTGTGTATCGCGATGATCGTACGGTGGTACGTGAGCGGATGTAGCAGTGTTGCATCTACTTCACAGCCGAGGGGCCGGTGAAGAAAAGTTAGAAGCTGGAGTTGAGTAATAATGCATCGTAGTCCTTTTTCTTTATATATGAGACCTCATGTCGAGGGAGTCACGTATTATAATTTTTTTGGTATTTTGAATATTATAAACTAAATGTAATATTATGTTGATCTCGTGGGATATTTGTTGTAAGGAACTTCATTTTTACTTTGAATGAGAAGTGAATTTTTATACTTATATTCTCTATTATTTACCTATTTTTAAATAAGTATGTGGTGTAGAAATAATGTTCTCGGTCCTTTATAAAAAGGGGTCGTGACATTTTAGTGGTATCGAGCATGGTCTAGGTAAACCTACGGGGTGAGGTTGTTAGGCGTCAGTTGTGCATATTAAACATGTGAGTTTTAGCTGTGAATCATATATCATGATTTCTATTCATCAAGTTGTGAGGGAACGAGCTTGATCACCTCGATTCTCAGACATGATTGATGTAGGAAACTTGGTATATGATACTTGGGTGAGCTATAGGTGAGTCGTCTTGTGTGAATAAGAGACTGTTAAGCTAAGTCAGTAAATGATTGCTGAAATGAGTGTGTTTGCTATGCTATGTGAATGTTGATATGTTGTTATACCGAGTACAAAATTGATTAAATTTTTATGATATACTAAATATGAATATATTACCGTAAGTCGAATGTAAATATAGCTATGTGGTGGTATTGCTGAATGTGTTAAACGTTAGTAATTTTAAGCTAGTCTATATATTAGGATGGCTAGACCAAGAAGGTCTGCTGTAAATCCTCCTCCTGCTGATGTGAACCAAATGGCTCATGCCATGGAGGCCATGGCAGCCACTGTTAGGCGTAGTCTAGATATGATTCAATAGAAGCAAGTCGCAAATCAAGCCGCCGCAAAGACAGCAAGAAGCAGCCATCTTCACCTCGCACCTCTTCCTGAATACCATGGGTTGTCAGAGTTCAGAAAGAATGATCCTCCTCAATTCACAGGAGTGGATGGACCAGATGTTGCTGAACTCTGGATCAGGGAGATTGAGAAGATCTTCCTAACCATGGGTTGCGCCGAGGAGAGAAAGGTGATATATGCTACGTATATGCTGATAGGGGATGCAGAGATGTGGTGGCACGGAGCTCGTACTATGCTAGAGGCCCGAGGTGAAGTCATTACTTGGGCTGTATTTAGAAGTAGTTTTCTGGGAAAGTTTTTCCCTTCTCATGTTCATGCTGCCAAAGAACGAGAGTTTCTAAACTTGGTGCAAGGAAACTCATCAGTCTATGAGTATGCAATACAGTTTGAACGGCTCTATAGATTTTATTCTCACCCGACTTCAGAGGAGTGGAGATGTCAGAGGTTTTCAGACGGGCTGAGAACTGACATAAAGAGGATTTTGATCCCACTCAGGATCACGGAGTTTGCTGACTTGGTGGATCAAGCCACCATTATAGAGAGTCTTAATGCGGAGGATGTTGGTGGAGTTGGGAAGGCTCCATCTAGTAGAGCTGCTAGCAGTTATGGTAATGGAGGTAAGGGCGCTAAGAAGGTACTTTTCTTTCTGTATTATTTGATTCTGGAGCCACACACTCTTTTATTGCGGACAATTGTGTGAGAAACTTAGGATTACCGGTGGGCGATCTAGGATGTGACTTAGTAGTATCGACACCTACTTTAAGTTCAATTAAGACTTCGACGGTTTGTGTTAGGTGTCCCATAGCAATTGAGGGACGAAGATACAAAGTAAATCTTATTTGTATCCCGATGTCAGGGTTAGATGTAATCCTGGGTATGGATTGGCTAACTGCCAATCGTGTGCTAATTGATTGTGGCGTGAGGTGTTTAATCTTTCCCGAGCAGCAAGATTGTGTAGAATTGATTTCTACTAGCCAAGTAGAAACATCCTTAGCTGAGGAGTATCTTGTTTTGTTTTGTTGGGAGTTATGAATGCGAAGTGGAGCAAAGCCTTCACCAATACCGATAGTACGAGAATTCCCCGAGATTTTTCCAGAGGATATTCCTGGAATACCTCCACGTAGAGAGGTAGAGTTTGCTATAGATTTGATTCCCGGAGCCGAGCCGTTGTCTCGTAGTACCGTATAGAATGGCGCCAAAAGAGTTAATTGAGTTTAAGGAGCAGATCGAGGATCTAATGCGTCAACCGATGATTAGACCAAGTGTATCACCTTGGGGAGCCCCTGATTCTCTTGGTGAAAAAGAAAGACGGAAGTTCTAGATTATGTGTGGATTATCGCAAGTTGAATAAGTTGACAATTAAGAACAAGTACCCATTGCCGCGAATCGATGATTTGATGGACCAGCCGAGAGGCGCTAAGGTATTCTCTAAGATTGATTTGAAGTCCTGGTACCATCGATCCGAGTGAAGGATGAAGATATTCCTAAGACTGCTTTTCGCACTAGATATGGTCATTATGAGTATATAGTGATGCCTTTTGGAGTTACAAATGCTCCAGTTGTGTTTATGGACTACATGAATCGGATCTTTAGACCTTTCCTGGATCGATTTGTGGTAGTCTTTATTGATGATATTTTAATTTATTCTAGTTCGTCGTAGGAACATGAAGAGCATTTGAGGACTGTACTTAATGTTTTAAGGGAAAAACAGTTGTATGCTAAACTGTCTAAGTGTGAGTTTTGGCTAGAGGAAGTGAAGTTCCTTGGTCATGTTATTTCAGCTAAAGGAATTGCAGTTGATCCTTCCAAAGTTGAAGCGGTGTTGCTGTGGGAAAGGCCGAAGACAGCCTCGTAGATTCGTAGTTTTGTGGGCCTAGCAGGTTACTACCGGAGATTTATAGAGAGATTCGCGAAGATAGCTGCACCATTAACACGGTTAACTCGCCGTGATCAACCCTTTGTGTGGACTGAGGAATGTGAGCAAAGCTTTAATGAGTTAAAACAGAGACTAACTTCTTCGCCGGTGTTGATTCTCCCTGATACTAGTCGACCGTTTGAGGTGTACTGTGATGCTTCTCATCAGGGATTGGGATGTGTGTTGATGCAAGATAAGAGAGTGGTAGCTTATGCATCTCGTCAATTACGAACTCATGAGCGAAATTACCCGATTCATGACCTTGAGTTAGCCGCTGTAGTCTTTGCTCTGAAGGTGTGGCGACACTATCTTTATGGAGCTCAGTTCGATGTATATAGTGATCATAAGAGTCTGAAGTATTTATTTGATCAGCGAGAGTTAAATATGAGGCAGAGACGTTGGGTGGAATTCCTTAAGGATTATGATTTTCAGCTCTAATACCATCCAGGAAAAGCTAACGTGGTGGCCGATGCATTAAGTAGGAATGTGGTTCAGGCATTCTCCCTAAGAGTCAGTGAAACCCTTTTGGTAGAACAATTCCGAGACCTGAACATACATGTGGACTTATCACCCGAAAAGATTAGTTGTAGCCGAATTGTGGTGACTAATAATTTCTTACAGGAAATTAAAGATAAACAATTGTGGGATCCAATGTTATGTCGGATTGTATTTCTCTTAGGGACAGATAGGACAAAGGGTTTCAGTAAAGGTGTTGATGGTATTCTCAGATGTCAAGGTCGAGTTTGTGTCCCTAGAGATACTGAATTAAAGAGAGCAATTCTAGAAGAAGAACATAAGGGTAGTCTCAACATTCATCCTGGTGTTACCAAGATGTATCAAGATTTAAAGCAGATGTTTTGGTGGCCGTGCATGAAGCGAGAGATAGCTGAGTTTGTTAAAGCCTCGCTTGACTTGTCAAAAGGCAAAAGCGGAGCACCAAAGCCCTCCAGGAGAGTTACAAACGATGGAAATTCCAGAGTGGAAGTGGGACCATGTGACTATGGACTTTGTGTCCCATCTACCTAGAACAGCTTAGGAATCATGATGCGGTGTGGGTCATAGTTGATAGGCTAACCAAGAGTGCACATTTCTTGCCAATTAACATGACCTTTAGCTTGGAGAAATTAGCAGAATTGTACATTAGAGAGATTGTCAGGTTGCATGGAGTACCTTCTAGTATTATCTCTGATAGGGATCCTCGATTCACTTCCCGCTTTGGCGTAGTTTCCAAGAATCTATGGGCACACAACAGGTTGAGTTCGCATACCATCCGCAAACAGATGGTCAATCCGAGCGTACTATTCAGACCTTAGAAGACTTATTGCGGACTTGCATTGTAGAACAGAGGAGTAATTGGGAGGATATGCTTCCTTTGGTAGAATTCACTTATAATAATAGCTATCATTCGAGTATAGATATGGCACCATTTGAAGCTCTATATGGTAGAAGGTGTAGAACCCCTATCTCGTTGGTTCCAAGATGGAGTACATTTGATGGTTGGACCTGAAATGCTGCAAGAAACTAAGGAGAAAGTTGAACTTATTAGAGAAAAGCTAAGAGCTACCCAAAGTCGACGTAAATCTTATGCCGACCGACGCAGAAGATCCCTAGAATTTGAGGTTGGTGATCATGTATTCTTAAGAGTATCACGCACTACAGGTGTAGGGCGAGCCTTAAGAGCCAAGAAGTTAACACCTAAGTTCATAGGACCGTATCAGATATTAGATCGTCGAGGACCAGTAGCCTATGAATTAGCGTTACCACCTCAGTTGTCTGGAATACATAATGTTTTCCATGTGTCACAGCTAAAGAAGTATGTTCCAGATTTGTCTCATGTAATTGAGCCTGATATTGTGGAGTTACGAGATGACTTGTCTGTGGAGGTCCCAGCTGCTCGTATCGAGGAAACTAGAGTTAAGAAACTTAGAGGTAAGTCTATTCGGTTAGTAAAGGTTGTTTGGGACCAAATAACTGGTGATGCCACATGGGAGTTAGAAGAAAGAATGAGAGAGTTGTATCCTCATCTTTTCTCTGGGGAATGAAATTTTCGAGGACGAAAATTTATTTTCGGGGGGAGAATTGTCATGCTTCTAATTTATTATTGAGTAATCTATAATATTTTATACTTGTTCAATGTTAATTGAAGGATTATTTGGTATTGGAATATATTTAGATGGAGTTGAAATTATTTAAAAAAAAAAAAAAAAAAAGTGAACAGTACCGTATGAATAGTGCAAACCGCGTATGAACAGTGCAAACCGCGTGTGAACAGTGCAAACCGCGTACAAACCGTGTATGAACAGTGCCAACCGCGTATGTACAGTGACTGCTGACGTCATCGGTGACGTCACATACGCGTACAGTGCGTGTACAGTACGCGTGTACAGTATTTTCTGGCATGAATAGTGTCGTGAACAGTATTTTTCGGCGTAAATAGTAAGGTGGTGAACAGTGTTTCCGGCAATAAACAGTGAATTCCAGCAGTGAACAGTAAATTTAAAAAATTTTCTATAAAAAGGGGGCTTCACACAAAATTTTCATTTCTTCACCCCTATCCAAGGTTCTCAAAGGTTCTAAGGCCAAATACCACTATTTCTCTCATACTAAACCTTCCTAAACTTAGATTTCTCGCCCGATCTGAGATTCTACGTCTATTCTGAAGGATTTGAAGTAAGTTTCTTTAAGTTTGAAGCTAGATTTATCGTTCGTTTCTCTTCTCTTTCTCTTTCTCATAGAAGTTCATAGTAGTCTTAGGAGAAACTCTATTCTAAAGCCGAATCTTCGGTGAATCTTGCATTAAAACTAGTAATATTCGGTAGATCTAGTGTGAATCATCTTTCTGAGGTAATGGGAGCTTACTTTAACCTATGAACTACGTTTTGAACGGTTTAATATGCTATTTCAAGATGTTTTGATATGATTTTGTTAGATCTATTGAATAAAAGCTATTTTCTAAGCTGTAACTGTTGTTAATTGATTTTAAATGCTGAAATTTTGGCTAATCTATTATAAACTTACTGTAGCTAAGCTGTTAAAATAATTTTGGCGGTGTGCATAATGCTGAGATATATGTTTTGCATCATTATAGAGCCGAGTTACATGTTTAGGTGGGTAGATGTGTAACGGTAAGTTCATGCTGAGCTGTTGTGCTGTGCTGTCTGGATCCAGATACTGGAATGGGTCGCTCCCAGACCGGCTCAGTTCCTTCTAGATTACTTACGCTGTGAAACTAGTTGGAAACCGTTTTCATGTTGTGCATTAGATGGGCTGGAAATGCATGGGGTTATTGCTGTGAGAAATATTTTGCTCTATATGTATGATTTTATTTTATGTTTGGTAAGATCACCCTTGCATTTCTTTCTATGTTGTTGTGTGTGTGTGTACTGTGATGATCGGACGGTAGTACGTGAGCAGATATAGCAGGTGTTGCATCTACTTCACAAGCTGAGGGGCCAGTGAAGAAATGTTAGAAGCTGGAGATGAGTAATAATGCATCAAAGTTTTTTTTTCCTTATATTTGAGACCTTATGTAGAGGTAGTTACGTAGTATAATTTTGGTATTTTGAACATTATGTACTAAATGTAATATCATGTTGTTCTGTTGGATATTTGTTGTAAGAAACTTCGTTTTATTTTGAATGAGAAGAGAATTTCATACTTATATTCTCTGTTATTTATTTATCTTAAATAAGTTTGTGATGTGGAAACAATGTTCTCGATTCCTTATAAAAAGGGTCGTGACAGAGGGAAAGGTCCTTCCCCTTTTGACCGGTTGTGGGCGAGGAGGGATTCGAACCCCCGACACCATGGTTCGTAGCCACGTGCTCTAATCCTCTGAGCTACAGGCCCCATCCTGTCATCTCCACTTGATATCTGTTCCCCGGAGTACCCTAAAAAATGGGAACCTTTCCTCTCCCCAGCCATTTCGGCTTAAGAAGATGTGAAAGTGCCCATCTTTCTATAAGAACGGTGCGTTTCTAGGTGTGAAGTGGGAGAGAAGAGATTTCATAATTGGGGTTTTGAATAAGATGACCTTTTTTTTTCATTTTTCATTTTATTACTTTTTCATATATATGAAAAAGTAATAAGAATGAGAGGTGTTAAGTTTTTTATCATCTTGGCGCCAAGCTATTTTTCCGCAGGACCTCCCCTACAGTATCATCACCGCAGTAGAGTTTAACCACCAAGTTCGGGATGGATTGGTGTGGTTCCTCTATGCCTAGGACACCAGAATATCGAACCATGAATGAAGAAAGGCATGAGATAAAAGCAAACATATTGGCTATTCATTGTGAGGTGTCAGGCTTCTAATTTATTATTGAGTAATCTATAATATTTTATACTTGTTCAATGTTAATTGAAGGATTATTTGGTATTGGAATATATTTAGATAGAGTTGAAATTATTTAAAAAAAAAAAAAAAAGTGAACAGTACCGTATGAATAGTGCAAACCGCGTATGAACAGTACAAACCGCGTGTGAACAGTGCAAACCGCGTACAAACCGTGTATGAACAGTGCCAACCGCGTATGTACAGTGACTGCTGACGTCATCGGTGACGTCACATACGCGTACAGTGCGTGTACAGTACGCGTGTACAGTGTTTTCCGTCGCGAATAGTGCCCTGAACAGTATTTTCCGGCGATGAACAGTAAGGCGGTGAACAGTGTTTCCGGCGGTGAACAGTAAATTCCGTGTGAACAGTAAATTTCGAAAATTTTCTATAAAAAGGGGGCTTCACACGAAATTTTCATTTCTTCACCTCTATCCAAGGTTCTCAAAGGTTCTAAGGCCGTAAACCACCATTTCTCTCATACTAAACCTTCCTAAACTTAGATTTCTCGCGATCTCGAGATTCTACATCTATTCTGAAGGATTGGAAGTAAGTTTCTTTAAGTTTGAAGCTAGATTTACCGTTCGTTTCTCTTCTCCTTCTCTTTCTTATAGAAATTCATGGTGTTCTTAGGAGAAACTCCGTTCTAAAGCTGAATCTTCGGTGAATTTTGTTATAATCAAGTAATATTCGGTAGATCTAGTGTGAATCATCTTTCTGAGGTAAGGGGAGTTTACTTTAACCTATGAACTATGTTTTGAACGGTTTAATATGCTATTTCAAGATATTTTGATATGATTTTGTTAGATCTATTGAATAAAAGCTATTTTCTAAGTCAGAATCGTTGTTAATTAGTTTAAAATGCTGAGATTTTGGCTGATCTATTATAAACTTGCCGTAGTTGAGCTGTTTAAATAATTTTGGTGGCGTGCATCATGCCGAGATATATGTTTTGCATCATTATAGAGCCGAGTTACATGTTTAGGTGGGTAGACATGTAACGGTAAGTTCATCTTGAGTCATTGTCTTTGTCTTTGTCTGGATCCGGATACCGAATGGGTCGCTCCCGACCGCTCGGTTCCTTCTCGGATTAATTAGGTCGTGAAACCGGTTGGAAGCCGTTTTCATGCCGTGCATTAGATGGGCTGGAAATGCATGGGTTTATTGCCGTGAGAAATATTTTGCTCTATATATATATAATTTTATTTTATGTTTGGTAAGCTCACCCTTGCATTTCTTTCTATGTCGTTGTGTGCGTGTGTATCGCGATGATCGTACGGTGGTACGTGAGCGGATGTAGCAGTGTTGCATCTACTTCACAGCCGAGGGGCCAAGAAGAAAAGTTAGAAGTCGGAGTTGAGTAATAATGCATCGAGTCCTTTTTCTTTATATATGAGACCTCATGTCGAGGAGTCACGTATTATAATTTTTTTGGTATTCTTTGAATGTGTTAAACGTTAGTAATTTTAAGCTAGTCTATATATTAGGATGGCTAGACCAAGAAGGTCCGCTGTAAATCCTCCTCCCGCTGATGTGAACCAAATGGCTCATGCCATGGAGGCCATGGCGACCACCGTTAGGCGAGTCTAGATATGATTCAGCGGCGACAGCAAGCTGCAAATCAAGCCGCCGCTGCGCGACAGACAGCGGCCCATCGCCTCATTGCACCTCTTCCCGAATACCATGGGTTGTCGTAGTTCGTAAAGAATGATCCTCCTCAATTCACAGGAGTGGATGGACCGGATGTTGCCGAACTCGGATCGTGGAGATTGAGAAGATCTTCCTAACCATGGGTTGCGCCGAGGAGAGAAAGGTGATATATGCTACGTATATGCTGATAGGGGATGCAGAGATGTGGTGGCACGGAGCTCGTACTATGCTAGAGGCCCGAGGTGAAGTCATTACTTGGGCTGTATTTAGAAGTAGTTTTCTGGGAAAGTTTTTCCCTTCTCATGTTCATGCTGCCAAAGAACGAGAGTTTCTAAACTTGGTGCAAGGAAACTCATCAGTCTATGAGTATGCAATACAGTTTGAACGGCTCTATAGATTTTATTCTCACCCGACTTTAGAGGAGTGGAGATGTCAGAGGTTTTCAGAAGGGCTGAGAACTGACATAAAGAGGATTTTGATCCCACTCAGGATCACGGAGTTTGCTGACTTGGTGGATCAAGCCACCATTATAGAGAGTCTTAATGCGGAGGATGTTGGTGGAGTTGGGAAGGCTCCATCTAGTAGAGCTGCTAGCAGTTATGGTAATGGAGGTAAGGGCGCTAAGAAGGTACTTTTCTTTCTGTATTATTTGATTCTGGAGCCACACACTCTTTTATTGCGGACAATTGTGTGAGAAACTTAGGATTACCGGTGGGCGATCTAGGATGTGACTTAGTAGTATCGACACCTACTTTAAGTTCAATTAAGACTTCGACGGTTTGTGTTAGGTGTCCCATAGCAATTGAGGGACGAAGATACAAAGTAAATCTTATTTGTATCCCGATGTCAGGGTTAGATGTAATCCTGGGTATGGATTGGCTAACTGCCAATCGTGTGCTAATTGATTGTGGCCGGAGGTGTTTAATCTTTCCTGAGCAGGACGATTGGGTCGAAGTGATTTCTACTAGCCACGTAGAAACATCCTTAGCTGAGGGAGTATCTTGTTTTGTTTTGTTGGGAGTTATGAATGCGAAGTGGAGCAAAGCCTTCACCAATACCGAGTACGAGAATTCCCTGAGATTTTTCCAAAGGATATTCCTGGAATACCTCCACGTAGAGAGGTAGAGTTTGCTATAGATTTGATTCCTGGAGCTGAGCCAGTGTCTGTAGTACCGTATAGAATGGCGCCAAAAGAGTTAATTGAGTTTAAGGAGCAGATCGAGGATCTAATGCGTAAACAGATGATTAGACCAAGTGTATCACCTTGGGGAGCCCCAGTTCTCTTGGTGAAAAAGAAAGACGGAAGTTCTAGATTATGTGTGGATTATCGCAAGTTGAATAAGTTGACAATTAAGAACAAGTACCCATTGCCGCGAATCGATGATTTGATGGACCAGCTGAGAGGTGCTAAGGTATTCTCTAAGATTGATTTGAAGTCTGGGTACCATCAGATCCGAGTGAAGGATGAAGATATTCCTAAGACTGCTTTTCGCACTAGATATGGTCATTATGAGTATATAGTGATGCCTTTTGGAGTTACAAATGCTCCAGCTGTGTTTATGGACTACATGAATCGGATCTTTAGACCTTTCCTGGATCGATTTGTGGTAGTCTTTATTGATGATATTTTAATTTATTCTAGTTCGTCAGAGGAACATGAAGAGCATTTGAGGACTGTACTTAATGTTTTAAGGGAAAAACAGTTGTATGCTAAACTGTCTAAGTGTGAGTTTTGGCTAGAGGAAGTGAAGTTCCTTGGTCATGTTATTTCAGCTAAAGGAATTGCAGTTGATCCTTCCAAAGTTGAAGCGGTGTTGCGGTGGGAAAGGCCGAAGACAGCCTCGTAGATTCGTAGTTTTGTGGGCCTAGCAGGTTACTACCGGAGATTTATAGAGAGATTCGCGAAGATAGCTGCACCATTAACACGGTTAACTCGCCGTGATCAACCCTTTGTGTGGATCGAGGAATGTGAGCAAAGCTTTAATGAGTTAAAACAGAGACTAACTTCTTCGCCGGTGTTGATTCTCCCTGATACTAGTCGACCGTTTGAGGTGTACTGTGATGCTTCTCATCAGGGATTGGGATGTGTGTTGATGCAAGATAAGAGAGTGGTAGCTTATGCATCTCGTCAATTACGAACTCATGAGCGAAATTACCCGATTCATGACCTTGAGTTAGCCGCTGTAGTCTTTGCTCTGAAGGTGTGGCGACACTATCTTTATGGAGCTCAGTTCGATGTATATAGTGATCATAAGAGTCTGAAGTATTTATTTGATCAGCGAGAGTTAAATATGAGGCAGAGACGTTGGGTGGAATTCCTTAAGGATTATGATTTTCAGCTCTAATACCATCCAGGAAAAGCTAACGTGGTGGCCGATGCATTAAGTAGGAATGTGGTTCAGGCATTCTCCCTAAGAGTCAGTGAAACCCTTTTGGTAGAACAATTCCGAGACCTGAACATACATGTGGACTTATCACCCGAAAAGATTAGTTGTAGCCGAATTGTGGTGACTAATAATTTCTTACAGAAATTAAAGATAAACAATTGTGGGATCCAATGTTATGTCGGATTGTATTTCTCTTAGGGACAGATAAGACAAAGGGTTTCAGTAAAGGTGTTGATGGTATTCTCAGATGTCAAGGTCGAGTTTGTGTCCCTAGAGATACTGAATTAAAGAGAGCAATTCTAGAAGAAGAACATAAGGGTAGTCTCAACATTCATCCTGGTGTTACCAAGATGTATCAAGATTTAAAGCAGATGTTTTGGTGGCCAGGCATGAAGCGAGAGATAGCTGAGTTTGTTAAAGCCTGCTTGACTTGTCAAAAGGCAAAAGCGGAGCACCAAAGCCCTCCAGAGAGTTACAAACGATGGAAATTCCAGAGTGGAAGTGGGACCATGTGACAATGGACTTTGTGTCCCATCTACCTAGAACAGTTAGGAATCATGATGCGGTGTGGGTCATAGTTGATAGGCTAACCAAGAGTGCACATTTCTTGCCAATTAACATGACCTTTAGCTTGGAGAAATTAGCAGAATTGTACATTAGAGAGATTGTCGAGGTTGCATGGAGTACCTTCTAGTATTATCTCGATAGGGATCCTCGATTCACTTCCCGCTTTGGCAGTAGTTTCCAAGAATCTATGGGCACACGTTGAGGTTGAGTTACGCATACCATCCGCAAACAGATGGTCAATCCGAGCGTACTATTCAGACCTTAGAAGACTTATTGCGGACTTGCATTGTAGAACAGAGGAGTAATTGGGAGGATATGCTTCCTTTGGTAGAATTCACTTATAATAATAGCTATCATTCGAGTATAGATATGGCACCATTTGAAGCTCTATATGGTAGAAGGTGTAGAACCCCTATCTCGTTGGTTCCAAGATGGAGTACATTTGATGGTTGGACCTGAAATGCCGCAAGAAACTAAGGAGAAAGTTGAACTTATTAGAGAAAAGCTAAGAGCTACCCAAAGTCGACGTAAATCTTATGCTGACCGACGCAGAAGATCCCTAGAATTTGAGGTTGGTGATCATGTATTCTTAAGAGTATCACGCACTACGGGTGTAGGGCGAGCCTTAAGAGCCAAGAAGTTAACACCTAAGTTCATAGGACCGTATCGTATATTAGATCGTCGAGGACCGCAGTAGCCTATGAATTAGCGTTACCACCTCAGTTGTCTGGAATACATAATGTTTTCCATGTGTCACAGCTAAAGAAGTATGTTCCAGATTTGTCTCATGTAATTGAGCCTGATATTGTGGAGTTACGAGATGACTTGTCTGTGGAGGTCCCAGCTGCTCGTATCGAGGAAACTAGAGTTAAGAAACTTAGAGGTAAGTCTATTCGGTTAGTAAAGGTTGTTTGGGACCAAATAACTGGTGATGCCACATGGGAGTTAGAAGAAAGAATGAGAGAGTTGTATCCTCATCTTTTCTCTGGGGAATGAAATTTTCGAGGACGAAAATTTATTTTCGGGGGGAGAATTGTCAGGCTTCTAATTTATTATTGAGTAATCTATAATATTTTATACTTGTTCAATGTTAATTGAAGGATTATTTGGTATTGGAATATATTTAGATGGAGTTGAAATTATTTAAAAAAAAAAAAAAAGTGAACAGTACCGTATGAATAGTGCAAACCGCGTATGAACAGTGCAAACCGCGTGTGAACAGTGCAAACCGCGTACAAACCGTGTATGAACAGTGCCAACCGCGTATGTACAGTGACTGCTGACGTCATCGGTGACGTCACATACGCGTACAGTGCGTGTACAGTACGCGTGTACAGTGTTTTCCGGCGCGAATAGTGCCCTGAACAGTATTTTTCGGCGTAAATAGTAAGGTGGTGAACAGTGTTTCCGGCAATAAACAGTGAATTCCAGCAGTGAACAGTAAATTTAAAAAATTTTCTATAAAAAGGGGGCTTCACACAAAATTTTCATTTCTTCACCCCTATCCAAGGTTCTCAAAGGTTCTAAGGCCAAATACCACTATTTCTCTCATACTAAACCTTCCTAAACTTAGATTTCTCGCCCGATCTGAGATTCTACGTCTATTCTGAAGGATTTGAAGTAAGTTTCTTTAAGTTTGAAGCTAGATTTATCGTTCGTTTCTCTTCTCTTTCTCTTTCTCATAGAAGTTCATAGTAGTCTTAGGAGAAACTCTATTCTAAAGCCGAATCTTCGGTGAATCTTGCATTAAAACTAGTAATATTCGGTAGATCTAGTGTGAATCATCTTTCTGAGGGAATGGGAGCTTACTTTAACCTATGAACTACGTTTTGAACGGTTTAATATGCTATTTCAAGATGTTTTGATATGATTTTGTTAGATCTATTGAATAAAAGCTATTTTCTAAGCTGTAACTGTTGTTAATTGATTTTAAATGCTGAAATTTTGGCTAATCTATTATAAACTTACTGTAGCTAAGCTGTTAAAATAATTTTGGCGGTGTGCATAATGCCAGAGATATATGTTTTGCATCATTATAGAGCCGAGTTACATGTTTAGGTGGGTAGATGTGTAACGGTAAGTTCATGCTGAGCTACTGTGCTGTGTTGTCTGGATCCAGATATCGGAATGGGTCGCTCCCAGACCAGCTCGGTTCCTTCTAGATTACTTAGGCTGTGAAACCAGTTGGAAACCGTTTTCATGCTGTGCATTAGATGGGCTGGAAATGCATGGGGTTATTCTTTGTGAGAAATATTTTGCTCTATATGTATGATTTTATTTTATGTTTGGTAAGATCACCCTTGCATTTCTTTCTATGTTGTTGTGTGTGTGTGTACTCGTGATGATCGGACGGTAGTACGTGAGCAGATATAGCAGTGTTGCATCTACTTCACAAGCCGAGGGGCCGGTGAAGAAATGTTAGAAGTTGGAGATGAGTAATAATGCATCAAAGTTTTTTTTTCCTTATATTTGAGACCTTATGTAGAGGTAGTTACGTAGTATAATTTTGGTATTTTGAACATTATGTACTAAATGTAATATCATGTTGTTCTGTTGGATATTTGTTGTAAGAAACTTCGTTTTATTTTGAATGAGAAGAGAATTTCATACTTATATTCTCTGTTATTTATTTATCTTAAATAAGTTTGTGATGTGGAAACAATGTTCTCGATTCCTTATAAAAAGGGTCGTGACAGAGGGAAAGGTCCTTCCCCTTTTGACCGGTTGTGGGCGAGGAGGGATTCGAACCCCCGACACCATGGTTCGTAGCCACGTGCTCTAATCCTCTGAGCTACAGGCCCCATCCTGTCATCTCCACTTGATATCTGTTCCCCGGAGTACCCTAAAAAATGGGAACCTTTCCTCTCCCCAGCCATTTCGGCTTAAGAAGATGTGAAAGTGCCCATCTTTCTATAAGAACGGTGCGTTTCTAGGTGTGAAGTGGGAGAGAAGAGATTTCATAATTGGGGTTTTGAATAAGATGACCTTTTTTTTTCATTTTTCATTTTATTACTTTTTCATATATATGAAAAAGTAATAAGAATGAGAGGTGTTAAGTTTTTTATCATCTTGGCGCCAAGCTATTTTTCCGCAGGACCTCCCCTACAGTATCATCACCGCAGTAGAGTTTAACCACCAAGTTCGGGATGGATTGGTGTGGTTCCTCTATGCCTAGGACACCAGAATATCGAACCATGAATGAAGAAAGGCATGAGATAAAAGCAAACATATTGGCTATTCATTGTGAGGTGTCAGGCTTCTAATTTATTATTGAGTAATCTATAATATTTTATACTTGTTCAATGTTAATTGAAGGATTATTTGGTATTGGAATATATTTAGATAGAGTTGAAATTATTTAAAAAAAAAAAAAAAAGTGAACAGTACCGTATGAATAGTGCAAACCGCGTATGAACAGTACAAACCGCGTGTGAACAGTGCAAACCGCGTACAAACCGTGTATGAACAGTGCCAACCGCGTATGTACAGTGACTGCTGACGTCATCGGTGACGTCACATACGCGTATATGTGCGTGTACAGTACGCGTGTACAGTGTTTTCCGGCGCGAATAGTGCCCTGAACAGTATTTTCCGGCGATGAACAGTAAGGCGGTGAACAGTGTTTCCGGCGGTGAACAGTAAATTCCGTGTGAACAGTAAATTTCGAAAATTTTCTATAAAAAGGGGGCTTCACACGAAATTTTCATTTCTTCACCTCTATCCAAGGTTCTCAAAGGTTCTAAGGCCGTAAACCACCATTTCTCTCATACTAAACCTTCCTAAACTTAGATTTCTCGCCAGATCTGAGATTCTACATCTATTCTGAAGGATTGGAAGTAAGTTTCTTTAAGTTTGAAGCTAGATTTACCGTTCGTTTCTCTTCTCCTTCTCTTTCTTATAGAAATTCATGGTGTTCTTAGGAGAAACTCCGTTCTAAAGCTGAATCTTCGGTGAATTTTGTTATAATCAAGTAATATTCGGTAGATCTAGTGTGAATCATCTTTCTGAGGTAAGGGGAGTTTACTTTAACCTATGAACTATGTTTTGAACGGTTTAATATGCTATTTCAAGATATTTTGATATGATTTTGTTAGATCTATTGAATAAAAGCTATTTTCTAAGCTATAACTGTTGTTAATTAGTTTAAATTGCTGAGATTTTGGCTGATCTATTATAAACTTGCCGTAGTTGAGCTGTTAAAATAATTTTGGTGGCGTGCATCATGCTGAGATATATGTTTTGCATCATTATAGAGCCGAGTTACATGTTTAGGTGGGTAGACATGTAACGGTAAGTTCATGCTTTGAGTCTTTGTCTTTGTCTTTGTCTGGATCCGATACCGAATGGGTCGCTCCCGGACCGGCTCGGTTCCTTCTGGATTAATTAGGCTGTGAAACCAGTTGGAAGCCGTTTTCATGCTGTGCATTAGATGGGCTGGAAATGCATGGGTTTATTGCTGTGAGAAATATTTTGCTCTATATATATATAATTTTATTTTATGTTTGGTAAGCTCACCCTTGCATTTCTTTCTATGTCGTTGTGTGCGTGTGTACTGCGATGATCGTACGGTGGTACGTGAGCAGATGTAGCAGGTGTTGCATCTACTTCACAGGCTGAGGGGCCAGTGAAGAAAAGTTAGAAGCTGGAGTTGAGTAATAATGCATCAGAGTCCTTTTTCTTTATATATGAGACCTCATGTCGAGGGAGTCACGTATTATAATTTTTTTGGTATTGCTGAATGTGTTAAACGTTAGTAATTTTAAGCTAGTCTATATATTAGGATGGCTAGACCAAGAAGGTCTGCTGTAAATCCTCCTCCTGCTGATGTGAACCAAATGGCTCATGCCATGGAGGCCATGGCAGCCACTGTTAGGCAGAGTCTAGATATGATTCAGCGACAAGCCGCAAATCAAGCCGCCGCACGCAGCACGGCAGCTAGCCATCGCCTCAGCTGCACCTCTTCCTGAATACCATGGGTTGTCAGAGTTCAGAAAGAATGATCCTCCTCAATTCACAGGAGTGGATGGACCAGATGTTGCTGAACTCTGGATCAGGGAGATTGAGAAGATCTTCCTAACCATGGGTTGCGCCGAGGAGAGAAAGGTGATATATGCTACGTATATGCTGATAGGGGATGCAGAGATGTGGTGGCACGGAGCTCGTACTATGCTAGAGGCCCGAGGTGAAGTCATTACTTGGGCTGTATTTAGAAGTAGTTTTCTGGGAAAGTTTTTCCCTTCTCATGTTCATGCTGCCAAAGAACGAGAGTTTCTAAACTTGGTGCAAGGAAACTCATCAGTCTATGAGTATGCAATACAGTTTGAACGGCTCTATAGATTTTATTCTCACCCGACTTCAGAGGAGTGGAGATGTCAGAGGTTTTCAGACGGGCTGAGAACTGACATAAAGAGGATTTTGATCCCACTCAGGATCACGGAGTTTGCTGACTTGGTGGATCAAGCCACCATTATAGAGAGTCTTAATGCGGAGGATGTTGGTGGAGTTGGGAAGGCTCCATCTAGTAGAGCTGCTAGCCGTTATGGTAATGGAGGTAAGGGCGCTAAGAAGGTACTTTTCTTTCTGTATTATTTGATCTGGAGCCACACACTCTTTTATTGCGGACAATTGTGTGAGAAACTTAGGATTACCGGTGGGCGATCTAGGATGTGACTTAGTAGTATCGACACCTACTTTAAGTTCAATTAAGACTTCGACGGTTTGTGTTAGGTGTCCCATAGCAATTGAGGGACGAAGATACAAAGTAAATCTTATTTGTATCCCGATGTCGGGGTTAGATGTAATCCTGGGTATGGATTGGCTAACTGCCAATCGTGTGCTAATTGATTGTGGCCGGAGGTGTTTAATCTTTCCTGAGCAGCAAGATTGTGTAGAATTGATTTCTACTAGCCAAGTAGAAACATCCTTAGCTGAGGGAGTATCTTGTTTTGTTTTGTTGGGAGTTATGAATGCAGAAGTGGAGCAAAGCCTTCAGTCAATACCAGTAGTACGAGAATTCCCTGAGATTTTTCCAGAGGATATTCCTGGAATACCTCCACGTAGAGAGGTAGAGTTTGCTATAGATTTGATTCCTGGAGCTGAGCCAGTGTCTGTAGTACCGTATAGAATGGCGCCAAAAGAGTTAATTGAGTTTAAGGAGCAGATCGAGGATCTAATGCGTAAACAGATGATTAGACCAAGTGTATCACCTTGGGGAGCCCCAGTTCTCTTGGTGAAAAAGAAAGACGGAAGTTCTAGATTATGTGTGGATTATCGCAAGTTGAATAAGTTGACAATTAAGAACAAGTACCCATTGCCGCGAATCGATGATTTGATGGACCTAAGGTATTCTCTAAGATTGATTTGAAGTCTGGGTACCATCAGATCCGAGTGAAGGATGAAGATATTCCTAAGACTGCTTTTCGCACTAGATATGGTCATTATGAGTATATAGTGATGCCTTTTGGAGTTACAAATGCTCCAGCTGTGTTTATGGACTACATGAATCGGATCTTTAGACCTTTCCTGGATCGATTTGTGGTAGTCTTTATTGATGATATTTTAATTTATTCTAGTTCGTCAGAGGAACATGAAGAGCATTTGAGGACTGTACTTAATGTTTTAAGGGAAAAACAGTTGTATGCTAAACTGTCTAAGTGTGAGTTTTGGCTAGAGGAAGTGAAGTTCCTTGGTCATGTTATTTCAGCTAAAGGAATTGCAGTTGATCCTTCCAAAGTTGAAGCGGTGTTGCAGTGGGAAAGGCCGAAGACAGCCTCAGAGATTCGTAGTTTTGTGGGCCTAGCAGGTTACTACCGGAGATTTATAGAGAGATTCGCGAAGATAGCTGCACCATTAACACGGTTAACTCGCCGTGATCAACCCTTTGTGTGGACTGAGGAATGTGAGCAAAGCTTTAATGAGTTAAAACAGAGACTAACTTCTTCGCCGGTGTTGATTCTCCCTGATACTAGTCGACCGTTTGAGGTGTACTGTGATGCTTCTCATCAGGGATTGGGATGTGTGTTGATGCAAGATAAGAGAGTGGTAGCTTATGCATCTCGTCAATTACGAACTCATGAGCGAAATTACCCGATTCATGACCTTGAGTTAGCCGCTGTAGTCTTTGCTCTGAAGGTGTGGCGACACTATCTTTATGGAGCTCAGTTCGATGTATATAGTGATCATAAGAGTCTGAAGTATTTATTTGATCAGCGAGAGTTAAATATGAGGCAGAGACGTTGGGTGGAATTCCTTAAGGATTATGATTTTCAGCTCTAATACCATCCAGGAAAAGCTAACGTGGTGGCCGATGCATTAAGTAGGAATGTGGTTCAGGCATTCTCCCTAAGAGTCGGTGAAACCCTTTTGGTAGAACAATTCCGAGACCTGAACATACATGTGGACTTATCACCCGAAAAGATTAGTTGTAGCCGAATTGTGGTGACTAATAATTTCTTACAGAAATTAAAGATAAACAATTGTGGGATCCAATGTTATGTCGGATTGTATTTCTCTTAGGGACGAGATAAGACAAAGGGTTTCGGAAAGGTGTTGATGGTATTCTCAGATGTCAAGGTCGAGTTTGTGTCCCTAGAGATACTGAATTAAAGAGAGCAATTCTAGAAGAAGAACATAAGGGTAGTCTCAACATTCATCCTGGTGTTACCAAGATGTATCAAGATTTAAAGCAGATGTTTTGGTGGCCGGGCATGAAGCGAGAGATAGCTGAGTTTGTTAAAGCCTCGCTTGACTTGTCAAAAGGCAAAAGCGGAGCACCAAAGCCCTCCAGAGAGTTACAAACGATGGAAATTCCAGAGTGGAAGTGGGACCATGTGACTATGGACTTTGTGTCCCATCTACCTAGAACAGCTTAGGAATCATGATGCGGTGTGGGTCATAGTTGATAGGCTAACCAAGAGTGCACATTTCTTGCCAATTAACATGACCTTTAGCTTGGAGAAATTAGCGAATTGTACATTAGAGAGATTGTCAGGTTGCATGGAGTACCTTCTAGTATTATCTCTGATAGGGATCCTCGATTCACTTCCCAGTTTTGGCAGAGTTTCCAAGAATCTATGGGCACACAGTTGAGGTTGAGTTCTGCATACCATCCGCAAACAGATGGTCAATCTGAGCGTACTATTCAGACCTTAGAAGACTTATTGCGGACTTGCATTGTAGAACAGAGGAGTAATTGGGAGGATATGCTTCCTTTGGTAGAATTCACTTATAATAATAGCTATCATTCGAGTATAGATATGGCACCATTTGAAGCTCTATATGGTAGAAGGTGTAGAACCCCTATCTGTTGGTTCCAAGATGGAGTACATTTGATGGTTGGACCTGAAATGCTGCAAGAAACTAAGGAGAAAGTTGAACTTATTAGAGAAAAGCTAAGAGCTACCCAAAGTCGACAGAAATCTTATGCTGACCGACGCAGAAGATCCCTAGAATTTGAGGTTGGTGATCATGTATTCTTAAGAGTATCACGCACTACAGGTGTAGGGCGAGCCTTAAGAGCCAAGAAGTTAACACCTAAGTTCATAGGACCGTATCAGATATTAGATCGTCGAGGACCAGTAGCCTATGAATTAGCGTTACCACCTCAGTTGTCTGGAATACATAATGTTTTCCATGTGTCACAGCTAAAGAAGTATGTTCCAGATTTGTCTCATGTAATTGAGCCTGATATTGTGGAGTTACGAGATGACTTGTCTGTGGAGGTCCCAGCTGCTCGTATCGAGGAAACTAGAGTTAAGAAACTTAGAGGTAAGTCTATTCGGTTAGTAAAGGTTGTTTGGGACCAAATAACTGGTGATGCCACATGGGAGTTAGAAGAAAGAATGAGAGAGTTGTATCCTCATCTTTTCTCTGGGGAATGAAATTTTCGAGGACGAAAATTTATTTTCGGGGAGAGAATTGTCAGGCTTCTAATTTATTATTGAGTAATCTATAATATTTTATACTTGTTCAATGTTAATTGAAGGATTATTTGGTATTGGAATATATTTAGATGGAGTTGAAATTATTTAAAAAAAAAAAAAAAGTGAACAGTACCGTATGAACAGTGCAAACCGCGTATGAACAGTGCAAACCGCGTGTGAACAGTGCAAACCGCGTACAAACCGTGTATGAACAGTGCCAACCGCGTATGTACAGTGACTGCTGACGTCATCGGTGACGTCACATACGCGTACGATGCGTGTACAAGACGCGTGTACGGTGTTTTCCGGCGCGAATAGTGCCCTGAACGATTTTCCGGCGATGAACAAGAAGGCGGTGAACAGTGTTTCCAAGGTGAACAATAAATTCCGCGTGAACAGTAAATTTCGAAAATTTTCTATAAAAAGGGGGCTTCACACGAAATTTTCATTTCTTCACCTCTATCCAAGGTTCTCAAAGGTTCTAAGGCCGTAAACCACCATTTCTCTCATACTAAACCTTCCTAAACTTAGATTTCTCGCCAGATCTGAGATTCTACATCTATTCTGAAGGATTGGAAGTAAGTTTCTTTAAGTTTGAAGCTAGATTTACCGTTCGTTTCTCTTCTCCTTCTCTTTCTTATAGAAATTCATGGTGTTCTTAGGAGAAACTCCGTTCTAAAGCTGAATCTTCGGTGAATTTTGTTATAATCAAGTAATATTCGGTAGATCTAGTGTGAATCATCTTTCTGAGGTAAGGGGAGTTTACTTTAACCTATGAACTATGTTTTGAACGGTTTAATATGCTATTTCAAGATATTTTGATATGATTTTGTTAGATCTATTGAATAAAAGCTATTTTCTAAGCTGTAACTGTTGTTAATTAGTTTAAAATGCTGAGATTTTGGCTGATCTATTATAAACTTGCCGTAGTTGAGCTGTTAAAATAATTTTGGTGGCGTGCATCATGCTGAGATATATGTTTTGCATCATTATAGAGCCGAGTTACATGTTTAGGTGGGTAGACATGTAACGGTAAGTTCATGCCGAGTCTTTGTCTTTGTCTTTGTCTGGATCCGTATACCGGAATGGGTCGCTCCGGACCGGCTCGGTTCCTTCCTTCGGATTAATTAGGTGTGAAACCAGTTGGAAGCCGTTTTCATGCTGTGCATTAGATGGGCTGGAAATGCATGGGTTTATTGCTGTGAGAAATATTTTGCTCTCTATATATATAATTTTATTTTATGTTTGGTAAGCTCACCCTTGCATTTCTTTCTATGTCGTTGTGTGCGTGTGTACTGCGATGATCGTACGGTGGTACGTGAGCAGATGTAGCAGGTGTTGCATCTACTTCACAGGCTGAGGGGCCAGTGAAGAAAAGTTAGAAGCTGGAGTTGAGTAATAATGCATCAGAGTCCTTTTTCTTTATATATGAGACCTCATGTCGAGGGAGTCACGTATTATAATTTTTTTGGTATTTTGAATATTATAAACTAAATGTAATATTATGTTGATCTGTTGGATATTTGTTGTAAGGAACTTCATTTTTACTTTGAATGAGAAGTGAATTTTTATACTTATATTCTCTATTATTTACCTATTTTTAAATAAGTATGTGGTGTAGAAATAATGTTCTCGGTCCTTTATAAAAAGGGGTCGTGACATGAGGCCCTAATTCTCGACTGGAGGGGACACCAAAGGCCTCTGCCCTTCCATCCCTTGGATAGATAGAGAGGGGGGCAGAGCTTTTGGTTCTTTTATGTTGTCAAAGAGTTGAACAATGAAAATAGATGGCGAGTACTTGATCGAATTGATTGGATCATGTAGGAACAAGGTTTAAGTCTACCGGTCTGTTAGGATGCCTTAACTGCATACATCACTGCACTTCCACTTGACACCGATCGTTAATGAGAAACGGCTCGTCTCGCCGTGACCTTCTCTTCAATTCTCAAAACTTCTTTTGCTCACAAATAGCTATATTAAAAGAGCAAATTCTGAATTAATTTTTTTTCAGGTATCAAATCAAATTGGAATATGTAATATCAGAATAATGGTATAAATGGAATCTTTTTTTTTTATATGCCTTAAAAAATCCGAAAATGAAAATGGAATTATTCAATTCGTTTCCATTTTTATATTTATATTTGAATTTCGATTCTATCTGTTTGTTTTGTTGCAAATTCATAGTTGAGTATAAAATCATATTTTATTTATTCTTCTTTTCATAATAGGTATTTCATACGCAGGGTTAGGCAAAATTTCATATAATTCAGTAAAAAGAAAAAGAACAGAAATTCCATTTTTCCTAAATCTATTCATGTGATTTGATAAAGAATGACAGCAAATCGTGGGATATTTTTCTATAAAATTCATGGAAAAATTGAAAATGCTTGAGGTTGGAAATGAGGGACTGTCTGCACTACCCGGGTTGAATTAGATACAATTTGAAGGATTTTGTAGGTTCATTGATCGGGGGCTAACAAAAGGACTTTTTAAGTTTCCAAAAATTGAGGATACAGATCAAGAAATGGAATTTCAATTATTTGTGGAAAAATATCAATTGTTAGAACCCTTGTTAAACGAAAAAGATGCTGTATATGAATTGCTTCCATATTCCTCTGAATTATATGTATTCGCAGGATTAATTTGGAAAAGCAGTAGGGACATACAAGAATAAACTATTTGAAAGTGGAAACCCTTTGCTTTATCTTTATTGGGTATAACTACTTAAGCCGGATGAGAGGAAACCTTCACGTCCGATTTTGAAAGGGGGAGATCCTATTGAATTGGATCCTATCCAAATTTTTCATTTGCTAGGCCTGTAGTTAAAAAACCCACTTTCTTACGATTACAAGGTCCATTCGAATATGAAATACAATCCTGGAAACACAGCATACCTATTTTTTTTCTACCCAAGGTTTTGATATATTTCGAAATCGAGAAATTTCAAGTGGAGCGGGTTAAAGAAAAAAAGAGAAGCGTTCATTGTCTAATGGATAGGACAGAGGTCTTCTAAACCTTAGGTATAGGTTCAAATCCTATTGGACGCAAATAATTTGCCTATATATTTTTTATTTCCGTATTTCTAAAAATAGAATATCTTGAATGATTTTGAGTAGCTTTATCAAGATCAGACGCGAATTGTGCAAAAGCTTCTAATTCTGCGAATTGTGCTAATTCCAATTTTAATTTACCAGCTACTTGTTTCATGGCTTTAATTTGAGCCGCCAATCTATCTCTGGAAACGGAAATACTGACATTAATTAAGAATATTTGGCCATCTGTAATAGAAATTACATTAGTAGGAATATAAGCTGAAACATCTCCCAATTGTGTTTCAACTATTGGTAAAGCAGTCATACTTCCTTCGCCTAGTTGAGAACTTAATTTAGCAGCTCTTTCCAAAAGACGTGAATGTAAATAAAAAACATCCCCTGGATAGGCTTTGCCACCTGGGGGTCTTCGTAATAGAAGAGACATTTGGCGATAAGCCTGTGCTTGTTTGGAGGGATCGTCATAAATGATTAAAGTGTGACGTTCGTGGTACATAAATATTCAGCCAGAGCTGCTCCTGTATAAGGGGCGAGGTATTGTAATGTAGCTGGAGAATCTGCTGTTTCAGCTACTATAATAGTGTATTCCATTGCTCCTCTTTCTTCTAAAGTAGTCACCACTTGAGCCTTATTTAAATTAGCTTCTGCTATTTCAAGAGTTTGTTGTGCTTCTTGTGGATCAATGTCACTACCCTTCTCTGCATCATTTACTAAGACAGTGATCTCATTATTGCCTATTCTAGCAAAACTGCCCATGAGAGCCATCGTTAACCATTGGTCGTTAAGGCGTATTCTCAAAATACCTATATCTACAGCTATGGCAATTGGCGCATGATTTGGTAATACTCCAATTTGTCTGCTATTCATAGATAAAATGATTTCCTTCACTTCTGAATCCCAAACAATTCGATTGGGGTTAGTACACAAAGATTTAAAGTCATTTCTTCAATTTGCTCTCCATTTCTAAATTCACAGCCTTCCTAGTAGCTTCATCGATATTACCCACTAAATAAAAGGCTTCTTCAGGAAGACCATCTAATTCTCCAGAAAGAATCAATTTAAACCATCTAATTGTTTCTGCTAGACCAACATATTTCCCCGGCGAACCGGTAAATACTTCTGCTACAAAAAAGGGCTGTGATAAGAAACGTTCAATTTTTCGTGCACTTGCTACGATTAAACGATCCTCTTCGGATAATTCATCCAACCCAAGGATAGCTATAATGTCCTGAAAATAATTTGTTTACTAAACATTAACGAATTAAAAGAAGTCTATTAGAGAATCTATTAGAATTTTCAAAATTCTATATATATATATATATTATTCTATATTCTTATTCTAAATATATTACATTTTAGAAAATTTTAGAAAGGAATAGAAAAATAAAATTAAGAATATAGAATAAATAAAAAAAATGGTGAAATTTTTCATCAAAAATGGAACACTACATTCAAAGTATTTTTTTATTTAGAAAAATAAAAAGAAGAATTAAAAAAATCACTTAATTTACTTCTTTTGAGTGATGCAATGGAAATTGATTATATTGTATTTCTAATTTTCATATGGATATATATATATATATATATATATATTATACCCATCAAATATCATGTGAATCGAGCCTTTTCTATACTATAGTAATAGAATCTTACTCTAGATCGAAATCTATTTTAGTGTCTAATGATATTGAATCATGATTGAATTCTTTTTTTTTTTTATAAACAAATTAATTGAAGAAATTGGATTTGGTCAATAAAATTCCCTAATTCCCTCTCTTTTTTGTTTGTCCACTACGTATTATAATATATGCATCCAATAAAAAAATATTATATGTCATAAAAGTTCTAAGTTGGAAAAAATTGAAACTAAGCTAAGAATAGGCTTATTTCAGGAAGGGGATTCAAAAATCATATTCCATTAATATTTTGTAGAATATTTCTATTTTGACACAAGCAAGAAGGAATCAGACTCTAGGAAAAGAAAAAAAATCCCTCCTAGAATCCCATTTTCCTCATTTTAATTTCTACTTTGCTTAAAATTTTCTGCCTATCTATTTTGGGTCTAGTATTGAATCGAATTTTCTTCTATTATAATAGAAGAAAAATTTGATTCTAGAACTTTCTATTCTCTAGAACATTGAAATATGAA
This sequence comes from Abrus pulchellus subsp. cantoniensis, assembly GCA_024086825.1. NCBI lineage: Eukaryota > Viridiplantae > Streptophyta > Magnoliopsida > Fabales > Fabaceae > Abrus > Abrus pulchellus. The sequence continues at coordinate 11,397,393 of CM044054.1, forward strand.
AAAAAAAATAAAAATAAAGAAACAAAGTCAAAGAGTCTTCTTCACAATATACATACTATAATTGACTAGTATTACGGTACAAAAGGAATTCCTTAAATCCTAAATATAGTAGAAAAAGACTAGAAAGAAGCAAGGGTCTTTTCATAATTTTTTTTACTATATTCTAAAGAAAAATAGAATTATATAAATTATCAACAAAAATTTCATTCTTTTCACGAACTTAATATGTTGATAAATCTGAAGGCCTAGAAATTTATTTCAGACAATTGAACCTTTTCAAATTGTTTCTTCTTAAGAACTAAAAAGATTTGTGCCAAAATAATGGATGCCAAGAAGAACAAGAGACCCTGGACATGTAACGGATCTTGAAGTACTATTTTTGCATCCCCTTGACTAAATTCACCCACATTAGGATTACTCGTTAATGGTTGATCAAGTTTGATAGATTCACCTTCTGAAACAAGAAGTTCTGGTCCTGGAGGTATAATATCAATCACTTCACGTCCATCTGATGCATCCACTATAGTGATTTCGTATCCCCCTTTTCGTATGATTCTTTTTACTATACCTACTGCTGTAGCATTATAAACATTATTATTACTCTTGCTCCCGTCGAGATAAATCTGACCCCTTTCCCTGTTCCTGCCTACGTATATAGGATATTTTAAAAAATGAACATCTCTCTTAGTAGCAGGATCTGGGGAAAGAATGGGAAAGGTGATTTCATTATATTTCTGACCAGGAATAGGACCCATCATAATAATATTTTTTTTTAGGGCGATAGTTTTGAAAAGACAGATTACCTCTCTTTTCTTTAATCTCAGGTGAAATACGATTAGGAGGAGCCAATTCAAAACCTATCTATTTATTATTATCTATTTATTCTATTTTTTTTTCCAATCAATTTTCTTTTATTTTTATCATGCTAAAGTCTTATTTAATTGTAAACTAATTTATACAATTAAATATTAAATTAATATATTTATTATTATTCTTTTTATATTTTCAATCAAGTTTTCCTAGTTTAAAATTTTTTAAATAAATTTTATAACTTTAAAATATTTTAGTTAAATTCCTAACCATCAATATCATTATATTTCTTTTTTAATTCTTTCTTTTCTATTTTTGCTTATTATCTAAACCAAATTTTAAAAAATAGTTAACATTTGGTGACTTCTTAAAACTTAGAATCACATGAAAGTTTTTAATTTAAGAGAGATAAAAGATAAAAATATAAACATTTAGTACTATGTAAATATAACTAATATTTTTTCTTCAATTTTGTTTTACGAACTAATATATTATAATTTAAGAAAATAACAACCTAACTTAAAAATGTGACAACTTCTCCTTATTTTGTTTTTCTATTCAAATACCTTGTCTAACAATATAAAACTAATAAGGGGACAAATTACATATGGAGTACTTAAAATATAGCTAACATCCTCTTAAAATCTAAAGAATATGAAAGTCCTTGTATATGTGAGATGAAGGTTAAAAGTATGAACAATACAAAATGAGATTTAAAAGTTATTATGTTTTATTTTAAAAAAAAATCTAATTACATATTATTGTAAAATTAGAATAATCAAAAAACTCAGTCTTAACTAATTTATTCTTAACCTACATGAATTAGAGCTAAAATTTTTACTAATTAATTAAATTAGAGTTAACTTATATGTTAATTACTTTTTCAAAAAAATATTTTATCTATTTTTTATTAGATAATTATATATTATTTTATAAAATAATCTATTAGAAATGTTTATTTTATATAACATATTTTTTATTCTAAACTTGTTGACAAATAAATAAAAAAGAAATAAATTTGTATGATATTAAATATTTATAATGATTGTTGTTATTAAACAATATTAAATAAATTAATAATTTATTATCAAATTAAGTTACATAATTTTTTAATTTTTATATATTATTGATAATCATTAAATAATTATAAATAATTTTTGTTTATATAATTTTAAAAATAATTTTTTATTATTTTAAAAAAATATTATTTGAGTATTAACTATAAAACTTTTATATTATTATTATTATTTTTTGATTTATTCCAATAAAATTATTAAAAATATTAAAGATTTTTTTTGTGGAAATCATATTTGACTTGTGTAGGAATGTTGAAAAAATAAAATCATAATAAACATATAAAGTTTAAAAAAAATAACATTGCATTGAGTCAACTAAATAAAAGTTTATTATCATAAAAGTTATAAACATAAAATACTTATATTACAAATTTATGGATATAGAATAATAGCTTATAAACTTAGTAAAAAATAATGAATATTTACAAATTTAAAATTTAGTTTATATTGATTTGATAGAATTTGTTTTTCTTTTGAAATAACTTGGGTTTCTAAATTTTTGATTTCAAAAGAAAATTTATAATAAAATTTAATATAAAATTTTAAACTCAATACTTATATATATAATAAAAAAATAAAATAATTATAAAATACTTAATTTTATTTACTTTATTAATTTATTATTATAAATTAATAAATATATGTAAAATTAACTATATTACTTACATATTACATATAAATTTATAAGTTGAATAATAATTAACATTTTAATTTATACTTTTATCTGTTGATTTATGTAAATATTTATTAATTATTAAATTTTAAATACATATTAACAATTATTTATTTATTTATAATATTTTTGAACAAACAATTTATCTATTTCATATATTTATGTAAAATTTATTAAAAATGATTATTTAAAGTTTTATATATTTATAAATTATAATAATTTTTTATTATTTTCTAATTTAAAATTTGTATATATTATTTTAAACAAAATTTATATACAAATCTAACAAAAGTTAATTTATGTAGTTTTTCATAAATTATATATCTGTTGTATTATGAGATGATGATGCTTTCATATTTTTTAATTTTTTTTTTCTAATTCAATGTATATTTTGCTTGATTATTGACGTACAAAGACATAAATTTACTTATCTACCTTAAATTTTATACATAATCTAACTTCTTTTACACTGAGCCAGGATAATAAAATATATATATATAATTAATTAAAATTAAGAACTAATAGTTATAACATATTACTCTTTAATCTAGATTTTTAAAATTTAAGTTATTAAAAATCAAGCATGCATCAGTTAATCATACAAATAATGTTATTCAAAATTTTATTATTAAATTATTAATATTTTATTTTTTTTCATAAATTTTCATGTACTAGAAAAGAGTGTCCTTAAAAAAAATTTAAATAATTTCTTTAAAAATTAAACATGGATTTCCTGATATTTTATGCATATTTATTAAAATAATATAACTTTAAAAATAAATTATCAAAATAATAGTCAAATATTTTACTAAAATGAGGTAATTTTAGACTTTTTTTTTTGACATTTTATTGAAGTTGTGGCTAGAAAATAATGTAGCAGAAAACTACATTTTTGTATTTTTAATAATTTAATTAACTGATAATAATATTGTAATTCTTATTTTTGTATATAATATAAATATAGATAACGAATGATTATATTAAACTTTAATAAATTTATAAATATAAAAAATAAATTTAGTTATTGGCTTTGCTAGCTGTGCTCCTGAATCACAAGCAATTTACTATTCGCATGACATAAAGCTTATAATATCTTTAATTCCCATTTCTTCAGATTAATGAAAGCACAAGCTCTTGGAGACACTTCAAGTTTGGAGTTCATAAGAGGGAGGAGAATATTGAAAATTAATACTGATCATCCTATTTTCAAGAGAATATTGAAAATTAAATTTTAATAAATTTGTAAATATAAAAAATAAAAGTAGTTATACTTTGTATTGAAAATAAAAAATATTATAAAATTTAAGTTATTATTAAAAATTAATTTAATTTTGACAAATAATTATTCAAGGCATTTATAACACGACCCAAATAAGCCTCACTTACTGGTATCTGAGCAATTCTTCCTGTTGCTTTTACCAAACTTCCCTCTTGTATCATCAAACCATCACCCATTAATACAACACCAACATTTTTTTATTCCAAATTCAAAGCAATGCCTATAGTACCCTCTTTAAATTCCACTAATTCACCCGCCATTACTTCATCAAGACTATAAATACGAGCAATACCGTTGCCTACTTGAAGTACGATACCAGTATTTACAATTTTTACTTTGGTATTATATTGCCCAATACGTTCACGGATAATTTTACTAATTTCATCTGCACGAATGGTTACCATGAATATTTCTTAATTTTTTTTAGAAGAAAAAAATAATGCCTATATTTTATACTCTATACTATAGTAGATATTATAGTAGAAGGACTAATCACTTATTTTTTTCTTTCATCATCCCAAACATGCCAATATTAGCATTGACAACTATAATCACTAGAATTCATATATACTTAATAGGATGGCGATACATTTATACAAAACTTCTACCCCGAGCACACGCAATGAAGTCGTAGACAGTCAAGTAAAATCTAATATTGGCATGGCTAAACCTATTGACGATCGAGGAGAAATTTCAGCTTTGGAATCTCGATTAATCAAATCTCCCTCTCCCGGTATTATTTTGAGACGTTCTGTATATGAGCCTTTTCAAACAGGACTTATTGCTATTGATTCGATGATCCCCATAGGTCGTGGCCAATGAGAATTAATTATTGGAGATAGACAAACGGGTAAAACAACAGTAGCTACAGATACAATTCTCAATCAACAGGGACAAAATGTAATATGTGTTTATGTAGCTATTGGTCAAAAAGCATCCTTTATGGCTCAAGTGGTGACTACTTTATAAGAAAGAGGAGCAATGGAATACACTATTATAGTAGCTGAAACAGCAGATTCTCCAGCTACATTACAATACCTCGCCCCTTATATAGGAGCAACTCTTGCAGAATATTTTATGTACCGCGAACGTCACACTTTAATCATTTATGGTGATCCCTCCAAACAAGCACAGGCTTATCGCCAAATGTCTCTTCTATTACGAAGACTCCCAGGTCGCGAAGCCTATCCAGGGGATGTTTATTATTTGCATTCGCATCCTTTGGAAAGAGCCGCTAAATCAAGTTCTCAACTAGGCGAAGGAAGTATGA